>OX442422.1:5800422-6039716 GCA_949361645.1 Spongilla lacustris
CTACTCATTAGCAATTCTGCTGGGCTGTATCCATTTTGCAAAGGTGTGGCTCTGTACGATAGCAATGCTAAACATGGATCAGATGTTTTCTTCCACATTGTCTTGATCGTTTTTACAGCTCGCTCCGCTGCTCCATTGCTTTGGGGAAATAACGGACTACTCGTTATATGGTCAAATCCATATTCCTGACTGAATTTCAGGAATGAGTGAGATGAAAACTGTGGTCCATTGTCTGAAATGAGTTCTTCAGGAATACCATGTCTTGCAAATATTGACTTTGTTCGGCTTATCACTTCCTCTGCTGTCATATGATCCAAATGTGCAATCTCAATAAACCTGGAATAATAATCGACAATAAGCAAGTAGTTGTCCCCATTCCAGTGGAAAATGTCTGCAGCAACTCTCTGCCATGGTAAAGAAGGTAACTGTGTTGGTATTAACGGTTCCACCTGTTGTGGTTGATGTTTAATGCACTGTGGACAATTCTTCACCAATTTCTCCAAATCTTTTGAGATGTTAGGCCACCATACACTCTGTCGAGCTCGCTCTCTACATTTAGTTATCCCTTGATGTGCACCATGGATTTTATTTAAAATTTCTGTTCGGAGTGGCTCTGGAACAACAATCCTACTTCCTCTCAACAGTAGCCCTTTTTCAATGCTCAACTCTCCAGCAACTGAAAAATATGGTTTAACTGCTTCAGGTACATCTTTCTTTTCTGGCCACCCTCTGTAGCTGTACGCAGCTATCTGCCTACATACACTGTCAGTTTTCTGACATTGACGTATCTGGTTAAGTTTCTTGTCAGTAGCTGGGATACCCTGGATAATCCAATGAACGAATGCCTCTATGTCATTGTGTTGAGCTTTTTCCTCATCCGACGGTTGAGTTACTGGAGCTCTTGATAGCGCATCAGCAATAGTGAGGTTTTTGCCAGGTACATGTGATATTGAAAACTTGAAGCGCATTAGTCTCAAGCGAAAACGTTGTACCCTGATGGGAAGCTCCTCCAGATTCTTCGTACTCAACAAGGGAACCAATGGCTTGTGATCTGTTTCCAAATGGAATTTTAATCCCAGCAAATAGTCTGAGAAACGTTCACAAGCCCAGGTTAGCGCTAACGCCTCCTTTTCAATTTGTGCATATCGCTGCTCTGTTGGAGTCATAGCTCGTGAGATGTAACAGACTGGAAGTATTTTACTATCTCTCTGTTTCTGTAAGAGGACACCACCCAAACCAAATGAGGATGCATCTGCTGAAACCACTGTAGGGAGATTAGGATCATATAAAGCCAATAGTGGTGAACTACTAAGTAGCTTTTTAATTTTCTGGAAAGCTCTTTGCTGATCCGTTCCCCATACCCACGAATTTTTTTTACTAAGCAAATCTCGAAGAGGCTTTGTTTCATGGGCGATATGAGGTGAGAATTTGCTCAACTGGTTGATTATCCCAAGAAACCTTCTAATATCACCAACATCCTTCGGTTCCGGAAACAGAGTGATGGCCTTCATCTTTTCCGGGTCTGGACTGATCCCCTGATTACTCACAACATGACCCAGGAATCGTATCTCTGTCTTTGAAAATTCACACTTACCTGCATTCAGTGTAAGTCCAGCTGAAAGTAGACGTTTGAGAACTTGATCTAATCTTCTGTCATGTTCCACCCGTGTTGTTCCAAAAACCAGAATGTCATCAATCAAACATACTACTCCGTCCATACCCCCAAGAATCGAAGACATTCTCTTCTGAAACAATTCAGGGGCTGATGTGATTCCAAATGGCAAGCGATTAAAACAGAAGCGCCCAAACGGAGTTATAAAAGTTGTCAACAAGGCTGATTCACGAGCCAATGGGATCTGCCAAAATCCTGAATTGGCATCCAATTTAGAGAACAATTGTGCCCCAGTGAGTTGTGTTAAGATTTGATCAACAACTGGCAAAGGATGATTCTCTCTACAAACATTCGCATTTAGCTTTGTAAGGTCAACGCAAATTCTGATATCCCCATTTGCTTTTGGTACTACCACCATCCCTGCACACCAATTGGTTGGTTCTTCTACGCTTGATATCACACCAAGTTCTTCCATCCGCTTCAACTCTGCTTTGACTTTAGGCAATAAAGGTGTGGCAACCCTTCGTGGAGTTGTGATAGCGAATGGTGTGGCTCCCTCTTTCATCCGTATCTTGTATTCTGGTCCCATTATTCCTAATCCTTCAAACACCTTAGGATATTTCTGTTGCATTGCTGTCACTCCCACAAAATCCACTCGTTGCAAGAGGCTTAAAGATTCAATAGCAGGTCTTCCAAGTAGTGGTACTTGCAGTTCAGGAAGGACATATATATCCTGCTTTACTTCTTTTCTCCCAAGTCTTAGGGTTCCTAAGAAACAACCCCTCACCAACAGTTTTTGATTTCCTGGACCATACAGGATCTTTTCTGGATAGCGAAGTGTCGTATTTTTCAACTGCTTGTACACACTTAGGGGAATTACTGTCACGTCTGCGCCAGTGTCAAGCTTGAAATGTATCTGATGTCCATTCAAACTAAGACTCTGTTTCCATGGAGATTTGTCTAAGTTGGTATCTCCAAGTGTATCGATAAACACAGCCTGGACTGAACTTGCAGTCTTTGTGCGACACATTTCTTTCCAATGGCCACGCCTCTTACACTTGTGACATATCGACTCTCTTGCTGGACAGCGTTCATAGCTGTGTCCTGGGGTCCTTCCACAATAGGAGCATTTACCTCTGTAATCTGATCCTCCCCCTGCGCCAGGTGTGTACGCTTGTGCTTTCCTTGGTCGCACCTCTCTATCCTCAGGTTTAGCTTTAGAGTGCACTCGATCTATTCGCTCTTCCGTTTCCACTTCCCTTCTCAGTAGAACTTGCTGCTTCTTCACCATTTCTGATTGACGAACCATTGTCACTGTTTTTTCTAACGTTAGATCTGGGTCCAATTGTAGCTTCTCTGAAAGAGACACGTCTCTCAGCCCTACAACAATTCTGTCTCTAATCAGTTCGTCACGCAAACTAGCAAAGCCACAATGTTCTGCAAGAGCATGCACACTGGTAACAAAATCATCGACAGATTCACCCTCCTCTTGCTTTCTCCGATTGAATTTCGCCCGCTCAAAAATCACGTTCCTCTTCTTCCCAAAATAGGAATCAAATTTCTGTTTAACCACCTCGTATTTCTTCTTGTCCGTCTCGCTCAAGTTAAACATGTGTAGGATATCCTCCGCTAAATCTCCCATCGTATACAGAAGCATATTTACCTGTTTCTCTTCACCCTTTGAGTCCAATTCAGTCGCGAGTCGAAACCGCTCAAACCGTCTGACCCATTTCGGCCACTCTTCCGGTTGGTTGAACGTGAAACCCTCTGGAGGTGTTACTTGGCTAGTTGCCATGGCTTAAAACTAGATTAGAGCAACACCGCTGCCACCATGTAGTGTGTACCAAAATATCTTATTCCAATAATAGAGCACCATGCGCATGCGCATCCTAATAATACTACTACACATGTTGTATGTATCATGTTGTATTGTTGTATACATATTAGCTATACAGGCCTTTTCACGGTTTGTCATGACTACTGTATTTGTTGAGACATTTGGTCCATGGGGATGAACAGCCCACCAATTTTAGGAATATGATTTGAAACAAGCAATTCTACTCAGTCTACCCTGGTACATTGTAAATTTCCTATGCAGCTGTCTACTCTTCATTCAAGCCAATGTGCGTGCTTTCAAGGCCTGTTCTGCTGTTGAAATGCCAACCCAGTTCAGAGCAGATGGGATCATTACATGTACATGTGCATGTGTTTTCTCTTATGTCTGCCTACATTTTCATTGTAGCTGCAGCACCTGCAAACACACCTGGTTCAGACAAAATACATGATTTAAGTGTAGAAGTGATTGAAAGATCAATGCCGGTTGTTGCAGAATATCACCAGTGGACCATTATATACAGGCATTGTTACATGTAGCTAAACCAGCATGCACTAGCTTCCTGTTTGGGGTTGAACATAGCTAATTTATGAATCTTTTATCATACTATTTAATGTACTTACATTTTACTACAACTTGGTTGCATATATGCAATGCATTGCTAAATTCTGCTAAATCGCCCTGTACTATATGCAAATGAGTTTTGTAATGTCAATTCGGTACTTTAAATTTTATGTGAGTTCTCTTATTTTTTATAGAAATCTTCCATCATGTCCATGAGAAAGACAACCTTGAAGAGCAAGGTGTATATGATTTTGTTAATCCACTTTTGGATGAGTTCAAATGCCCAGTAACTGGAGGTGTGCTCACAGAACCATACCAGACTTTATGTGGTCATTACATATCTAAAGACGCAGCCTTAAATCTTCCGAAATGTCCACTATGCACAACTGAGGAACCAAACCCTGTACCTGACCTGTGTAAGAAAAGGGAAGTTTATGCTTTACAGGTACATTGTCATTTTAGAAGCAGAGGATGTTCATGGTCTGGTGCAATGAGTGACCTAAAACAACATTTACAGAAATGTAATTATTTGTTAATTCAATGCAAGTGTGGCAAAGTTGTGAGGTTAGGTAGGATGGAAGATCATCGCACCAACCATTGCTTTCAGCGACCATTCCACTGCACTTATTGTGGCCACACCAACAGTTATGAACAGATAGCAAAAACTCATCAACCTATTTGTGCCAGTGAAGACACAGAATGTCCAAACAAGTGTAGAGAAGGAATGCACATGCAACGGCAGCATGTGTGTGATCACCTCAAGTGCTGTCCTCAAGAAATGATAGACTGTGAGTATTTATTTGCAGGATGTGAGTTCAAATGCAAACGTTGTGACATGAATGAACATACGATATGTGGTATTAAGCATCACTTGAACTTGTTATCTTTGTACAAGCATCAAATTCTACCTAAGCTGAAAGCATTGCTTGATCAAAATGGAAATTTATTGTCTTCTGCAAATGTGCCCGAACAAATATATAGCCCTCCACCTGAAATAAAAATTGACAACGTTGCTTCATTCTTTCATGATTGCAAACCATTGTACAGTGACCCTTTTTACTCTGACTTTGGTGGGTATAGAATGTGTCTAAAGATTTACACTAACAGAGCTGATGATAGTGTTGGTACTAGTACCCACATATATGTAAGCGTTTGTGTTATGGAAGGAGAGTTTGATAAAGACCTTAGCTTTCCATTTTGTGGGGAGGTCACTGTTCAGTTACTTGGGACAAGCCTTGGGTATGAAAGAAAGTTTGAATTCAATGGGTTAAAATGGAGAAACTATGTCGGACAAGAATTTATTGCCGAGAAGGTATTAAGACAAGGGAATGATTATTTGAAAGATGTCAAATTCCTCATTTTTCGAGTAAGCAGTATTGTAAACAATCCTGTAACAATAAAAACAGCTCCTCCCATATGGACTGGATTTTTACATGTACAGCATGAGCAGTTATTGGAACATATATCTCATTTTCCACACACTGTATACGAATGTGATCTCTGTGCAATGGACCTTCAAATGCAACTTAAAGATGATATATACTTGCCTGCACTCTCTCAATATTCAAAGCTAATTCATGAAATGACCAGAAGATTGGAAATTCAAAACACTGCATTGGAAAAAAAAAAGTCTAATTCTATACTTGCCTTCAGGCCTTTTCCAGAGTTCACTATGGATAACTTCAAGAAATATCATGATAGAGATAAATCATGGAAGAGTCTGCCATTTTATTCCCATTTCAGAGGCTATAAATTGCGTCTAAGAGTAGATGGTTATGGATATAATCAACACTTAGGAACACATCTCTGTGTTGTAGTAATCTTAATGAAAGGTCCATTTGATGATTATCTAAAGTTTCCATTTTATGGATCAATCACTGTTCAGTTGGTGGATCAATACTCTGGTAAAAACCATCATGAATCTACAATTGAATTCCAAGAAAACCATCCACAGTCAGTAGTTGGTAGGCCAAAAGGCAAAGAAAATCAAGGTCTTGGAGAATTAAATTATTTTCCTTTAAAAAAATTATTTTCTACTGAGAGATTTTTGAAAAACAATTCACTTCATATCAGAGTTACAAGAATAGTGATAAACTCTTAACAAACAATGCATAAAGTGAAGGCGATGAAGAATTAAATCATTTTCTTTTAAAGAATTTTCTATAAAAAATTCTCTTTGTATCAAAGTTTCAAACTCTTATGTGAAAAATGTTATCATCTTCAGAGACTTGAAAACGTCTAGCACTAGAGTACATGTACATTTATCATGCTTGAAAGTTAATGTTAACACAAATGTACTGCACATGTCAACATGTGATGATTATTATGTCAAATTGTGATATGTAATGTGATTATTTTCCTTTATGAATTATTTTATACTGAGAGATGTTTGAAAAACCATATCAGAGTTTTAAAAGAATAACTATGAACTCTTTTTAAAAAAACTTCATCAAAAAAATTACGAAGATAATTAATAGACCATAAGAATGATAAAGTTTTCCTTTTTTAAAGTTTCAGTAAATGTTTATCTGCAGGTACCTTAATTAAACCCATAGAGCAAACACCTCATCTCTTTGCTCGCTTTTTAATGCCAAAAGGAAATACACTAATAAATAATCCAAATTGACTATTGTTCTATGCGCCAACATCATTACGAAGCATTACGTCTAATTAAATTTGGCGATTAAGAGAAATCCAAAATACTATTACATTGGCGCGAGCTGTCTTCCTGCCAATACCCAGCTGGATCGGTCACAATTTTTATCGCATATTAGGTCACCAGTTTTATGCGGAAGTGCCTATTAAACAGGCGGCGTGGTCAGACAATTTTCTAATGTGCGAAGTGATCTTCGCTTTGATAAGCTTGCCACCCGTTTGGGGTTAAAGAGTTAATTTTTTTTTAACACACAGTAGAGAGGTGTCTTCTTTGTTCGAACACAAATCATTATTTGTGCTCCACTTCAAGGGCCTATCAATCGTTTTCTGAAATAAAAATAACCCCTATCAGGCCGCATGAAATAAATGACAACCTTTTTAGTTTTGCATTGCTAATATGACTTTCCTTGTCAGATAAATGCTGTTACGTAGCCGTGCCATATGTATATATAATATTTGCCAGTTATAATATAACTTTTATCATGTATAATCATAACGTCGCGCGAAAAATAAAATTAATTAATACGCAAATATAGTCTTTTCAGTTGTACGGCTTTAAACACGTTGGTGTGCTCAATGGCGGGGAGAATCTCTGTGAGTGTCTGTATATTACTGTTCCTTATTCCGTTCGTAAGAGTGTGAATGTGGTGCGTCGAAGTAACAATACAAGTACGTCAACCTTTCTAACCCTCCTAGTACGCCCAAACATGTGAATGGCCAATATGTAGCGCGTGTTTAAAACGGATTAATCTGGTATATGTTTGTGTCACATCGTGGGATACGTACGTACCAGTTTGACCACATGAATTAGTTGCCGTACTGGACTACTACTACTGCATGACACTTAATATATTCATGGTGCTAGTGTATGTAATGTACTTGGGGCTATTCCATGATTTAACGTACTAACATACCCCCCCCCCCCCCCCTCCGCCCCAACTTTTTCCAGGACAAGCATATGTTGCTCCAGCCCTCCTTCTAACTAAGTGACCTCCTCCCTCCCCCCTCCCCGACACTCATCTGCAAGGGTGTACGTGTGTACGTGTATGTGCATGTGCATGTTGTGTGTGTATGTGTGTGGGTGTGTTCGTAGAGAGCTCAAGATGATGGCTTTCTCACACCTCATCTCTCAGTTACTATAAAGATTGTACAAAATAGTTCTGTTTCTGTATGAGAGATGCTACACGGCATGGAAGAACACATAGTTTTTAGCTTTGCAAATATTTGGCAATGCTGTGAATCACAGCGAGCTATTGCATTACATTGGCTAATTCCTCCAGATGCAAAGAGAAATGTGACAATCATTTTGTCATTGACGACACATTTCATGGTCATGAACACCACCATTCTATTACAAAGTTGTGTCTAAGCTATGGTTCGCCACTCAAAATGTGCATTTGGATTACACACGACCAACCCTGTTAGGAGGAGATGCATGTTGAGTTATACCATACGTCTAATCAGCATACCTTAACTTCAACGGGTTGTTGAACGGGCTGCGGTTTCTTTTTATTGTCATTGCCATTCATCTTTATACCAATGTGGACATTGAAGATAATGTATGTAATTGAACCATTGACATGTCGAGTATTTGGTTTTAGGTTTGCATATTAGTACTGAGTGCATTTTTGGATTTGATATACATGCCAATGTTTGCTGTTTGTTTGGTGATTTCAGGAACAAGGGGGGTACTTACCTTTAAAAACCGTTGCTTGAAGAGGAAATGTAAATGCTATTGTTTTAGCACAACCTTGCAGCCTTTATATACAGCTGTCGAATAATTGTGCTGCGGAAGTGGTACATACGGTGCAGATGGGTAAACAAGGGGGTTTAAGGGGAGTTTGTATTTGTGGCCTGCATGTAGGGTGCATTCTGGCCAGCGGCTAAGGATAAGATAAGCATATCTATCAGACCGTATGGTCACTCATTGGTGAAATACCAGATCTGGTGGTTTGTCATGCATGTGTGTCTAACTAAGCAAGACTGTCAAAGTGTGCATGTATATGTTAATGTATGTTCATGTTTATCTTATGTGAGATTTCAAGCCGCCTTGGATATGTGATCCCCCCCCCTCACCATTGGGTGTGCAATACATGTACATGTAAATGTTCTACATGTGTATATAGTTCTATGTACGCTTGCATTTTGTTTGATGTGAGGCATTGACTTGTCCAGCATCGACATGTAGGTCTGGCACACAAAACACCTATGATACACTGGTGCTGTGCAGCTTGAGATTTGCCCCGGATAGGTCATCCAACATATTGCAACATGACACTGGCATGAGCGTGGCCTTGCTGCAGATACAACATTCCTCTTACATGACAAAGCCTTTGAGTTATCCCCTCAGTTAAACCCATGTGCTTTAGGCGAAAATGGGTTTATGGGCTACACAGGTCATTTGACGAACATGGGCATGATATTTTGGGAGGCGTATTTCAGACCATACTGTTGATATCACTCTTTGCCCATTACCAAATGGTTATCAATACATCTATATAACTGGGTTTTTTCTTGTATTGGTACTGAGACGTGGTGAAGGCTGTATTCATGTGATATGTATGTGTTTAGGCTGTACATGTACAGTTTACATTTTATTAGATGTGGCAATAAATCATAAGCAACATGATTCTGAAACTAGCTATTTTAGGACATTCAAAAACTGGGCTAATATGTTCTCCGTGGTGGAATGCTTTGTGCATACATGTAAAAGAGGTCCAAAATACAATGTACATGTTTCTGTTTCTGTATGAGAGGCGCTACACGGCATGGAAGAACACATAGTTGTTGCTTTTATAGCTTTGCAAATATTTGGCAATGCTGTGAATCACAGCGAGCAATTACATTCCGTTGGCTTATTCCTCCAGATGCAAAGAAATGTGGCAATCAAATCATTTTGTCATTGACGACCAAACTTTACATTTCATGGTCGTCATGTACACCATTCTATTACAAAGTTATGTCTAAGCTATGGTTCGCCACTCAAAATGTGGCACCACATTTATCCATTAAAGGATTACACACCACCAACCCTGTTAGGAGGAGATGCAAGTTGAGTTATACCATACATTTAATCAGCATACCTTATCTTCAACAGGTTCTTGAACTGGCTTTGGTTTGTTTTTATCCTCATTTTTGTCATTGCCATTCATCTTTATACCAATGTGGACATAGAAGATAATATATGTATGTAATTGAACCATTGACATGTCGAGTATTTGGTTTTAGGTTTGCATATTAGTACAGAGTGCATTTTTGGATTTGATATACATGCCAATGTTAGATTTTTTTTGGTGATTTCAGGAACAAGGGGGGTACTTACCTTTAAAAACTGTTGCTTGAAGAGGAAATGTAAATGCTATTATTTTAGTACAACCTTGCAGCCTTTATATACAGCTGTCGAATAATTGTGCTGCGGAAGTGGTACATACGGTACTGCAGATGGGTAAACAAGGGGGTTTAAGGGGAGTTTGTATTTGTGGCCTGCATGTAGGGTGCATTCTGGCGGCTTTGGATAAGATAAGCATATCTATCAGACCGTATGGTCACTCATTGGTGAAATACCAGATCTGGTGGTTTGTCATGCATGTGTGTCTAACTAAGCAAGACTGTCAAAGTGTGCATGTGTATGTTAATGTATGTTCATGTTTATCTTATGTGAGATTTCAAGCCTCCTTGGATATTTGATCCTCCCTCACCACCAGGTGTGCAATACATGTACATGTAAATGTTCTACATGTGTATATAGTTCTATGTACGCTTGCATTTTGTTTGATGTGAGGCATTGACTTGTCCAGCATCGACATGTAGGTCTGGCACACAAAACACCTATGATACACTGGTGCTGTGCAGCTTGAGATTTGCCCCGGATAGGTCATCCAACATATTGCAACATGACACTGGCATCTGCGTGGCCTTGCTGCAGATACAACATTCCTCTTACATGACAAAGCCGTTGAGGTATCCCCTCAGTTAAACCCATGTGCTTTAGGCGAAAACGGGTTTATGGGCTACACAGGTCATTTGACGAACATGGGCATGATATTTTGGGAGGCGTATTTCAGACCATACTGTTGATATCACTCTTTGCCCAATACCACATGGTTATCAATACATCTATATTTTTTTCTTGTATTTGTATTGAGATGTGGTGAAGGATGTACATATTCATGTGATAAGTATGTGTTTAAGCTGTACATGTCCTGTTTGATGTGGCAATAATTTATAAGCAACATGTTTCTCAAACTAGCTATTTTAGGACATTCAAAAGCTGGGCTAATATGTTCTACGTGATGTAATGCTTTGTGTGATAAGAGGTCCAACATACAATGTACATGTACATACATGTAAATACTGTACATCCATGTGCCTAATAATGTGTCATCCTCATGCTGTGCATCAAGGGATTCTGTACCACATGGTCTGAAGGAGATTTACTTTTAAATACTGAAAGGTGTTTTCAGCACTCAACTGGGAAGGCACACAATTATTCTTGAATTTGGGACCTCATGATTAAGCTCGTTTAAGGAGTTGTTATGGAATAAATATTTTGCAACAAAACGGGGTTATATTTGGCATGTACAAGGAAAGTAATCCTTAAATGCTACCAAGAGTTGCGGGATTTTTATAGCTTCACTTTATCATTTTCTGTGTTGTGTGACACAACATACATACACATCTCTGTGTATGATACAGTTGTTATTGCCAATAAATAGATACTGCCAAATTCTGGCAAAAGCTGTACCATGTACTGAGAACTTGCAAGCAACACATCACTATGCCTGTCCTTGTTTGTATTGATAAGTTTTGTTTGGCTCTAGATTTATTTTTATTTTTAATCTTCTGGATATGATAGGCATGTACATACAATGCCAAGCTACATGGGCATATGTTCTCTACAATGTCCAAACTGCTACTGGTAGAAAGGTCTGCCTACATGTACTAAAAGTTCTCTATTGTTGCATGTTGGCACCATGTTTTCCCTTCAAAGGATTATGCAGTTACAGACATCCTGTAAAAAAAAGGGGGGGGGGGGGGGGGGGGGAATGCATTTGTAATTATGTCACACATGTACAGATTACCTTAGGTTTGACTGGCTCAACCTCTTTTTTGCGACCGTCTGCCATCTTTCTGTGATACAATAGTTAATGCATTTCATTTAAATATTATTGCCTTTCATAGTGTTTTGTTACATCATGTCTTGAGTTGCATGCATGTAATTGTCTTTATCCAATTTTTATTAGGCTTAATGGTCAAACAAATGAGACTTACCACAAGAAATTGTTGTTTTTCAATGCAGCGTCCAGCTCAAGGAAATGAAAATGATATTTACGCAGGAGCATTTATACCATGCTGATGAATGATTCTACATGCATACCACCTCAAGCCGCCCATACATGGTGGAATTTATGGAGGCGTATTTCAGACCACACTATTGGCTTTTCAGCATAGTCTGCACCCAATACAGGTATGATTTTCAATACAGTAGTCATGTGCTCACGTCTTCATTGGTTAATGTACATGTATGTGTATGATGATGAATAGCAGTGTCCTCATACACACCAACATGTACATGCTTGCACTTGTAATGCGGTGAAGTTGTATCTAAATCTTTTTATAAATGTGGTAATATCCATTGCAGATTGCTAATTTATTATTTGTTATGAGTATAGCTGTACTTACAGTACTATAAGTACCAGTAAACATAAGTGAAAAATCAGTGTATCAAGACCTCTTTTTTTTCTGCGCTGTAGATTTTCTGTCAGCGTTTACATTTTTTTGAGCATGCACATGCACTCCGCATCCAGAGATGCACTGTTAATAGAATGGTGTAGTTAAGGAAGGGTGTACTCAAATGTGTACTGAAGGGCGTATTAAATGGTGAAGTGGGAGGGTACACTCAATGGTGTACAAGGTTCAGCTGAAAGAGTTGTACTGAAAGTTGTACTGAAGGGTGCAATGGTGTTAGAATGGTGTACTGAATGTTGTGATGGTGTTAGCATAGTGTACTGTAGGGTCTAATGGTGCTAGAATTGTGTAGTTTAGGGTCAAATGGTGTTAGAATGGTGTACTGTAGGGTGTAATGGTGTTAGAATGGTGTACTTAATGTTGTAATGGTGTTAGAATGGTGTACTGAAGGTTGAAATGGTGTTAGAAGAGTGTACTGAAGGGTGTAATATTGTTAGAAGGGTGTACTATGGGGTGTGATGGTATTATAATGGTGTACTGAGGAGTGTAATTGTGTTAGAAGGGTGTACTGTAGGTATGATGGTGTTATAAGGGTGCACTGAAGAGTGTAATTGTGTTAGAAGGGTGTACTGAAGGGTATAGTGGTGTATAGGAAGGTGTACTGATGGTGTACTGTAGAAAAGTATGATGAAGGAGGGCGTACTAAGCAGTGGGTGTACATTGCTATGAGTAAGTCGATTCAACCCTATATCTACAAGTAGATCGATTGGTTATCTATAGGTTGCCCCTTGGGAGCAGTTTATCGACTGACCGCTATCTCAAAAGTAGGGCCAGGGCTTCCTGTGACCTTTGTGTATGCAGTTAGAGTGGATTCCATTGGTGGAACACAGTTGCCCAACACAACTGTAGGATATGAATTTGTCATAACAAGACTCCATTTATTGTGATTGCCTATCTGAATTCCCTCCTTTGGGTCAAGCTGAGAAACCTCAGCTGAGCCTTATGTAGACACCCCTGTTTGTGAGCATGCATCTCTCCCACAGCAGCTGCATGTTCACATTTCTAGCATGATTCTTAGCACAGTGCTATGCACAGCTGCCTTAGGTGTGGTATTGTAAATACTTGATTTATGGATGAGGGTGACTGATGTGGAGAAGAAAAATAGTATACCGTGTCATTACCTAATATAACACGTGTACATGTACGTGTCTTACACACTGTACATGTGCTATGTACAATGTCTGTACCTTCCCCACTGATAATTAACAAATAAAAGTTCAGCTTTTGTTTTTCTTTGGCTTCCATTTGTAAGTGATTTGTGAGCTGATGTTACGTGATGTAAGCTTTTTCTCCTCGGCCGGTGTATCTCTAGAACTCATATTTTAAATAAATGAATAAAAATAAAAAGCGTTGATCAGCTGACGCGTATGTTTAGCTAGTACATTTGTAAACTGTTCATGTAACGTGGAATCAATGTATCTTATGTTTATTATTCGGCACAGTAGTTAGGTATTTACGCTGTGCGTGTGTGAGTAGTGAGCGCATTGGAAGAATGTACGAGTTGAAAGGGTGTGTTCCATTTCGATTACGGTACCTGTAGGCTGTACGCACATGTACGTCCACGAGGAGACGTTGTATATTATCGCTCGGACGGGCCGGGTTTATAGCGCATGTAAGCAGCAACATGGAAATTGGAATTAATCACGCGAACACAAGTGCCGTGGACCGGTGCACTTCGCGCGTTCGCAGCTGGCTATCCTCGCATGCATGCCATGGAGAAATCAACACGTTTAATTAATTATGTCACGTGATTTGAATCCTAATACGGAGCGTAGCGAGATTGAATCAGTTAAACATAAACATATTTGTCTATAGTGAGCGTGCCAAAACTCGTCTTATTTCGTAAGTGATTGAAGCCAAAAAAATCTGAATCATACATGTATATTACTTCATTGGTTTACTGTTTTAACACCTTGTTAGATAGTTTGAAATTGTTTTCAAAATGTGATTTAAGCCGCATATTATATATCGTCAAAAAAATCTACATTCCAAGATACTTTATATCATGGTGATGCGTTTCGTTGCGAGCACCACGCTATTCGAAAGATCACAAAGGAAATGTACCTGAATTAATAGGGTACGCAAAACAAAAACTGTCCCAGTTGAGTTATAATCAGTATAGAGATATAAAGAAGTGTGCAGCCTTAACCAAAACTTTAAAATACATAGTCTTGCTGATAACATACATAGGGATGCATTGGATTTCGCTTCAATAAGCAACTAACACTTACCATTGGTCATGTTAAGAAAAAAGGTTAATAGTACACGTATAACTATATGTACTGAGTGATTAGATTATGGTACAAACTGATATAAATCTAACTGCTAGTACAATTTCAATTTTTAATGCAAAGCTGACATAACAATACATGTACAAGCAGATTCATGTATTCAGTTCACTTATCCCCTTCTTCAACTTCATCCGTTTTCCAATAGGTTACAATGACTTTAGAAATTTGGGCTTTGTAAAAGGATTCACACAAACTACATGCCCATTATCAGAGTACATTCTTCTACCAAAGATGTTCAGAGACCATATATCTGACAAAAGGTTTAGTACTGTAGTTATTTGATGAGGTAGGATTTAATCTTCGTTCTCTACAACTTTTTTTTTCAATACTTCTCCTAAATGTATCCTTGTTCTTCTTTCTTAACTTTTTGTCCGGCACAACTGACCTGTGTTATGCAAAAAAAATTGCTGTTAATCTGGTGGGTGAAAGAACACAACCATAGTAGTGTTTTATTGATCTTACTTTTAACTTTACTATCTAGAATCCCACTTTCGTGCTTGTGCCTGGGCCAACTTAATCATTGCATTGTTTTTTTTTGCACTTAGCAATTTAGAACAGAGTGCTTTTTTTTCAATTTTGACTTTCTGTATCATGCTTTTTGAAGATACTGTTTGGATTAGCATTTTAACACTAGCAAGTACTCAACCTCATTTGATGTATAAAAAGCACTTTTTCTTTCCTCATATTTAGTGTAGCTAGATCTAAGGTTTATTGGTATGGATTGGAAAGTGTCAGTTTGGCTAGTGTTGCAAGCATTGACCGATGAAAGTGGATCTTTGAATGTATTTGTTTGGCATTCATTTAAATGCAATTCAAATTTGCAGTAAGCCATTTCTTATATCAGGAGCTAGAAGGGATCCATGCTCACTCACATCCTTTTATGTATATTCATTCATGAGCCTCTTGAGATCAATAACTATCTTCATTCTAAATAGCAACAAGCATTGGTTGTGCAATTGCGCATCAGTAATGCCCGTATATATATAATTAAACATGAATATTTGGCTTGAAAAAAACACTGCCCCATGGGCATCATCAAATTGCAATGTTATAACGAATATCATTTACAACTTAGTTGATCGAAGAGTGGGTGTGCAATAAATAGGGTAGTCACAAAATATTTTATTGTAAGGAATGGCTATGTGCATATGTATTGTAGACAAAGAATCCAATTAAACCTACTTATTTAAAATATAAAGATTTGTGTGTTCTTTTTTCATGCAGACCAACACATAACGCCTGGGTAGTTAAAGCACCCTTTGGGCATCATACAAACGTCCTCATACTTTGTAATACGATGATTCAATATCTGATTAAAATAACAATATACATCCCATGATAGTTGGTTCACAATCAGAGTCAAGATTCATTCTCAAAATTATACTACGAATTGAATGCGTCAAAACAAAAATAGATCAGGAACCAGCTTGAAATTAGGCAATGGTGTTGCATTCTACAACTAATCGGCTCACTAAATCAAGCTGCGTAGTCGGACTAACCATGCAGATAATCGAACAAGTTTCTTCGCTTGTTTGCGACCTTTTTCCAACTTTATGAAATACGTGTCCAGTTTTCGACGTAGTTTTATATCATCGATTTACGGACCCACTTACGCGATTTATCAAAGTACCTAACCTTGCTTAAAAGGGGCATGGTGAGGGGGACCACCCCAAAGTTGTAAAGTTGTAGAGCTCATGGAAACTTCCTAAAGTGGGGGGGGGGGGGGGGGGGGGGGGGGGGGGTTCACTATCAGACCTACATTGAATAACACTTATTCTGTGTAGCTTTTTAAAATTCTACAAAGACAGTTTGTGTTTTGGGGTAGACCTGCCCCTGTCCATGATGGAAGACCTTACATGTACATCACTCTTCCTTATCATGAGCGACCACTCACACCTTTCTAGGGCAGCACTGTCATTATTGTTCATAACTTTAAAAAAAATCCTGGACCTGCCACTGAGGATGCACTTTGTTTCTTCTCTGCATCCATGTGATGTAAGAGCAATATATATTTTTGTACATTTAAGAAGTTCAATGGCAGTAGTTTGCTGTGCTGTCTAGACTACCACATCAGTAGGCTGTTTGAAGACTAGTAATAAATCGACCGAAATGCAAAATGGATTCTTAGTCACAGCTTTGGACTACATGTACTATGGTTACATGTATTGGCAACACTTACTAATTAAATCGTGGCTCTGCTTTTGAAGTGATTATTATCCACATCCAAGGCAAAATTGACCATATGCTGGCACACATGTTTTTAATGTGCTACTGCTTTATACATATAAGTTTGTAATAATAATATAAAGTATGGCCATGGTTTGGCAAGGTCATGGTTGGTGGTATATGGAAGTCATGGATTTATTTTCAATTGTGTGTATGTATCTGCATTGCAGTACATATACATGTATGTTTGTGACGTGCAAGTATTTTTGGCCTGAAGTTATAACTTCATGGGAACAAGTATGTAAAATATTTTTATCATATGAATATAATTATATAACTTCATGGGAACAAGTATGTAAAATATTTTTATCATATGAATATAATTATGGAAAAGAATTACAAATTTCTAGATTCATGTGCAGTGTACGTAATGATACATCACCACACAGATCTGTCAATGTACATGTACACATATCCCTGAGGCCATTCCACAATAAGCAAATAGCTCCACAATTTCAGTGTAAACATGGCTTGGAACTACCGGTGAAGGTAGACAAAGTAAGTTGATTTTTCTATCCTGAGAAAAATATCCATCCACAAGACTCTTAATGAAGACCTGCATAGCATATGGTTCCATGAAGAATTACACTAGATGAATAGGAAAGTATTTAACCTTTAATCCCCCGGAGAACCGCCTAACTCGTTATGCACGTTAAACCTAACCAGTTAGGCTGTGTATCGTCTCTTTTTCCTTCTCGTCATTCTCATCCACTTCCTCACATTCGCTAGCTATGGAATCTAATCGAGCTGATCTCTTTCGCTTCCTCCCCCATCGCTTAGCCTTTGCATAACCACGTATTGCTATCCCCCACTCCGTCTCGTCCGTTCACGTGCCATCGCTCCATTTGACGTGTAATCGTCTTTGGGACCAACGCCAGTCACTTCTACCACCTTCCTTCTGTTTGGAGTTTTTTTGCGATACATCCATCTACTTCAGCACCGTTTACCAGTGCGCCATTTTGTCCACTCGAACTTTGACACTTTATACCACCGCATTGGTTTATGTAATCACGAACAAAGGTTGAAACCCCGACCTAGCAAGCATCTAGCTATCAAATGAATATAGGCATAATAAGAAGATATCAACCAAACAAGTGGTATCCCACATTTTAAAAATGCTAAACCGGTTAGGCATTTGCATAACCCGTTATGCATCGGGGGATTAAAGATTAAAGACTGAAAGGATGGGGAAGGGGGTGCAAATCAATAGGTATGTTCTATAGGCACAAGTGGGGAGGGGGGGTGGGGAAGACCTGACCTAAATATTTAAGATAGTGTGTAGTACTCTTAGCCCCACCCTCTCCCTTATGTACTGAATAATAAAAGTGAGGGGCAATCCCCCTCCCCCCCACTTTGAAACAAAATTGTGAAGGGGGGGGGGGGGGGTATGCATATGCCCCATGGCCCCCGTGCTTCCTATGCCACTGAAGGCTACTTGAGAAAAAAAGGACTGAGTCAAGGGACACTATGCTAAACGCCTTAAGATTATTAGCTACTCAGCCTCACTATAGAACAGAGCATGGTACACATCCTTCTAAACTTATGTGTGTATCCCACCACATGTATAGCTAATGCACGTGGTACATGCATTCTACATACGACTTCATTTCAGTCTACCAGTGCCAAAAAAAACTAGTGTCAACAGATTGACGATACAGGTAAGAAGTACCACTTGTCTTCTTCAGTTTTCCGCTTTCATTTTGGTCTGAAAAATTGCTTTTGAGGAAGAAAGAGCCCACCTTAGTGAAGACATCCTTTGAAAAGTGGCTGCTTTCGAACACTATACATAATAGTAAACGAAAACTAAGCCATGTGATTTAGGCCTTAAATAGAACAATGGTGCTTCTACTGTTGTATGGCTTGTAAATGACAATTGAACTTGTATCAATCACATGTACATGTAGCTCAAGTGTAAAATGGGGACAGGGTTGCTAAGTTGTTGCTAGGGCATTACAATACTTTTGGGGAGGAGGCCTAATGTCCGAATTTCAATCACCACAAATAGCGGTGAAGTTAAAGCAAATTATGTTAATATCTAACTATTCAAGTTATAGTAACTTGAAATCCATGTTGTTTCACTGCATATTCATATCTTGTGCACTTAGTCGTGAATAATTAGTATAATTGAGGGTTTGGAATATGTTGATTTATGAGAGTTTTGAAACAATTACAGTACTTGACCACTTAATTAATTTGTTAGCATTTGCATAAGTATTTGGGAGTAATTATTTCAATCATGAGTTATGATGATTCAAAAGCATTGCATTCTTTTTTGGGCACCCAATAAATAACTGAATGGTTTTGGTTACTCTGTCACTCTTCTGATTCTGCAACCAAGCTCTTTTAGAAAGATTACGAAGGGTCTCACTATCACAGATGTCACTATAGCAACTGCTTATTTACACATGTATCACATGACAAATTCAGTAGCTTGAAAATATTGAATAATTCTCAAAGCGGGGAGAGGCTAGCTTGAATGTAAATACTGGCAGTCATGAAATAATATACATACTGCATGAAAAATAGTTTGATGAAGGGTGCTGGTTATTTTTGTGCCAGGATAGTGTTATACTTGGTTGTGAAAAATGTGTGTGATATGCAACAGAAGTTCAATACAGCATGTACATTTACCCATACTGTTGATTACAACTGGGAGTAATGTTTCTGCACAAGGATGCTTTTCACTGAATCAGCAAAGCACAATCAAAATTGTACAAATCACTACATGTAATAGTGTACAATATACATACACATGCACTGAGAATTATAAATGTTTCCTATTGTGGCTAGTTTCAGTTTCTAAGCAAAATTACTATACAACTTGGATTACACTTAGACATGTGATCAAAAATACCAATAATATTGATACAATGAGGAGTAATGTTTCTGCACAGGGAGGTGAAATGCTTTTCACCGCATCTGCAATGTATACAAGTAGTAGAAGCGAAACTATTAGCTCAAGATATTTTGGTTGTTTCAGTTTCTTGGTCAGTTTCTTAACCAGTGTCTGCTTGTCTTCCTTTAAGCATTTCCTTGCCCGTTTCATTTCCTTGTTAAATACATCGGTATAGTATGACCCTGTGGTAAAAGCATTTGTTGATACATTTCAATGTGCAATGCGTATATGATCATACATTTACATTAGAACGGTTATGAAAAGGCAATGCATCTTATACCGTAGGTTCTTTTATGTTGTGTCATATAAATCTAATTAGGCAAAATATAAACAAATGCACACATATCATTCCCTCAGGCATAGGCTGGCTACTTGGATAATGGCAAATTAAAGCCTTGCTTTGATATAGTTGAGCATAAGGTTTCAGCCACTTAGGTGCAATATACATAGCCATTCTCTTCCGAAAATGTTCAGCTTCATTACAGTTGTATGTAGAAGTCTGGATTTACTGAAGTGACCAGAGGTGTAAAGATACCTCTACAGTCTTCAATTAAGCTGGTAACATTCATTAACAAATACTCTAATATTAATGAAAACCTTCTGTAACCATTGCCAATTTAATTTGTGACATTATAAAACACTTTTCAATGTGTTTCTATGCACCTTACTAACAAATATTTTTACAAGCGTTAAAAACAGTTGTGCTTATTGTGGATTACAATTTTGTACATTAAGCCGGTTTCCTACAAAAGAAAAATATTACACTGAGAGTATTCTTGATTGGACAAGTACATGTATGTATGTACATGTAGAAGTAAAAGGAGTATACATGTTTTTAGATAGGTAGAAATGTTTCTAGATACATTTAGATTGTTTAAACAATGTAAATATCTGCTACATGTGTACATGTGTACTTACATGTATACCTGTACTTATAATACAGCATACATTCACATTTGTATGTGCCTTTTCCTCACCTTTTTCGACTATGTACAGCTGTTGGATAGCTAAACGCTGATCTGTAGTATCACAGGAAGCACTGCATGTATTTACTACCACTTTAGCTACTTTAAAAAGGAGGCGGTCACAATTCTTCACTTCTTCAAGTGGTACAAATCTGTCATTTTCTAAACCATTGTCTATTGCATAACAATCTTCGTGTTCATTATGTGACACTTTACTGCCAACTTTAGATGGAACGTCAGAACTTGTAAATTCAAATCTTGACTGAAAGCAATCTAATTGTGTCTTTTGTTTAAAAAGCTGTACAGTTATTTCACCGCGGAAGGGAAAATCCAGTCTGTCATCGAAAGCTCCTTTCATCAGAACCACTGCCACACACAGGTGACGACCCAGTTCTTTGCCACATCCATATCCGTCGACTCTAAGATGCATTTTGTAGCCCCCAAAATGTGTGTAAAATGGTTTACTTCTGAAAACTTGACGATTTTTGTAATAATGTTGAAAATTTCTCATAGTAAATTCTGGAAGGTCATGGTACATGTATACTGCTGGTTTTGCTGCACATGTTGAATATGCTTTATCCAGAACATGTCTTTGTAATTCCAATCCTTCAATGATTTCGTGTACTTGGATTGATAGGGGGCCCAGAGTCTTTTCAATAGTTTTGCATGCATTTGGCACCAAAATTGGATCATACTCATTTATCATATAACAGTAGCTGCATTCTGCAACTTTGTGTGATGAATGTTCTATGTGCTCTTGAAGTTGGGCATGCGCAACATTTCTGCAATACATTGGCGATGGTGTACACTTCATTACTACCCTTGCAACCCGAAATATTAGTCTGTTATTCTTCATGTAGATTTTTTCATCCTCAAAAGTTCGATGGGTTAACAAAGCATTGCAATTCTGTGTATTTTCATCAAACTTGAAAACTGCACATGCACTCATTGTGTTTATTTTTGGCTTCTGTTTGTCTTCAATGTTTTGATCAACCAGCTGGACCACTATTTCACCACAAAAGGGAAATTCAAGATCACTGTCAAATTCCCCTTTCATTAGTTGAACAGCTGACCTAAGCCCAATAGGTTTGCTTGCATCAAATGTGATGCACAATTTGTATCCTCTAAAATGTGTATAAAAAGGATCACTGTACCAGGGATTGCAATTCTTCTCATGTCGTAGGTAGTCTTCCATCTTTAACTCTGGACAGTTATTACAGATACGCAGTTTCTGCATTGATCCTATTTGCCTGTCCTCTGCTTGAATCTTTCTAATTTTATTAATGGTTGTATTCCAGTATGTTACTAAGAGCTTGTAGTGATGCACAGTAGAGCTTGCATTATGTGATTTCAGCAGTTTGCGCATAACTTTTATGTTGCAACCTGCATGGACGAAATCACAGTTAGTAACCTCATTTGGGCAGTGGCTGCGGTGCTCTGTGAGGCTTTGCCGCTTTAGATTTCTTTCTCCACAGTTTGCAGGACATTCAATAACATTGGATGCACAATTTGGCATGTGATTTGTCGTTATGTCATCATGACTAGATTGTGCACTATTGCAGTACGGGCAAGTAAATGGTCGCTTTGGACAGCTAGCCTTGTGTTTCTCCAATAACCCGCAGCGTATATTTTCACCACAAGAGTAAGGACATTTAGTTTCTACATATTGGCATTCCATACAGCTCAAATGTGTTTCTAACATATTTAGTGGCCCAGTCCATGTACAACCCTTGTTTACAAGTGGGCATTTCACTTCCAATAGATGAATTCTTCGTTGCAGAGCTCTATCACGTACTGCTTTGATTGTGCTCTCCAAAGCTGTAGATCTCTTATGACCTTCATTGCTCATGCGCACCATTTCAGTAGAGAAAGGATCTTTATCACTCTTCAGAAGTTCACACTCTGGAGCTTCATTTTTCCAGGCTTCATATTTCTTCATCAAAACTTTGTTCTCCAAAGACTCACTCTTTGAGTCAAATTTCACAGCTTCATTCTTTAGCATTTCATTCTCCAAAGTGAGAGCTTCGTACTTCAGGGCTGCATCTTCTCTTGTTTCCATTTTCAGAGCTTCATTTTGTACACTTCCATTGCACTCCATGGCTTCACTGTTTAATACTGTAACTGTTTTCTTTCTGCACAAAGGACAAGGTTTGTTCTCACTCAGGAGCTTATCAATTGCTTCTTTAGATAGATGATGGCCACATGATGTCAGGTATGGATCAGTGAGGAGATCAAGAGTCACAGGGCAAATGAAGTCCTCCGGGGGGGTTTGCACAAGAAGATCAGTCCAATACAATCCTTGCATTTCTTTGATTGCTCTTTCTGGAACTGGAAACAGTGATACAATTTTATTCCATACAGCTGCATCATGCAATGTCCAAGTACATGTACATGTACATGTACATGTGGATGTACATTTATCTTAGTTGTATATGTAAAGTGCATAATATTAAATTTTATGTGTCATGCACTATGAGGTATGAAAATTGCACTATGGTCCGTGTATAAAACCGCCAATCAATTTATCAATTGTTCGATAAATTGAAAATTACTATTTTGACGTACTAGTTGCAAATTTTGGTCGATTTCCCTAAATTTTGCTAAGAGAATAATTGATTTTTGTGTGGCGTCTACAATTTTTAAATTTCAAATCAAATTAGAAAATAGTGAAATATTCAATTGGTTTCACGCAACTGTTGTCTAATTTATCATTTTTCATTATGGATTAATTCTTTTCTCTTTGGAATGAAACCGACTCAACCGACTCTTTGACATGGAACCCTCCCCCTCTATAACGGCCGCTATTCTGGGAACAAGTATCCATTCAAGCATTCGTTTGTGCGCTTGAATGAATCTTGCTTGATTCAGATATAGTCCTCTGTCGAATCAAATCGTCCCATTAAAGATGGAGCTGCCTGATGAAAGTCCACACATCAATGAAGTTCTCTGAGCTTCTCTCCCTTTCTCACTCTCTCTCTCTATCTCTCTCTCTCACAACACACACACATCCACACGAATGATTACGGACTACACATGGCAATGCACCCAAACTCAAAGAGAAATACAGATACATATGTTTGGCAGACAATCGAAGGTACTCGTTTCCTTTATTACGTGGAACTTTTTCATACCTTTGTTTGGGCCATATTTCCAGATATTTGTGTTACTTGAAAAGTCATGTCGTGGGCCTGATCTATCGCACTGCAAGGCAATTTTCTATCCGAGACAAAGATCGTCTAGCCTCTGCTCCCCAGCATCCATATGTATCAATTGCTAATGGGATGCTCATTAGTACTGAACTATTATTATTAACATAAACACCTGAAAGACACAATAATTACATGTATTGCCCAACAATCAACCTAGAGTAACTCTGCTTAGCAAGGCCCTTGCATTGGCTCTGACCAGCATCATGTTGAGCCTCACATACATGTGTATATGCTAAGAGTGCTTCTGGTCTGGGTACTGAAGACTTCACAGAAAGCCTGGTGGCCAATTGAGAAAATGTACGCTGAGCCTCCTCACCCCAAGCTCCCTATACCTCCACAGACATTGGGACACGTACCCAGTTGAGCTCGGTGCACTTGTGGTCATTGTTGGCATGCTTCTTTTCTTCTGCTGAGAGGGCAGCTGACTCTGCTGTGGGTACCTGATTCAACAATGTGGGTTGAACCAAGCGGCGAGACCACAGTAAAGTCTAGAGCTGCAGGTTTGGAGCAAACCCAATTTGGCAGAAGGACATCAGTAGGTCTTGTATGCAGGTGTTAATGTCCTAGCCCACTTCCAGCTTCAATACTAGCACTGACACCTGCAAAATGGCATGTTTGAACAAAGGTATCCCTTAGCTAATTGTGCCAAGACACAACATCCCTCCAAATTTGCAAGTAACAGCATGGTGGCCCGCCAAGGGGATCAAACATGTTGTGGGGACACATTGCACTCTGTACCTAGAAGATGTATCCATTCCTAGCCACCATTTGATAGCCACCTGGATTTCTTCAGGATCGAGATGAAGTCCTAGACCAGGATGCCAACAACCATGAAGATGTGTGCGCAGAGGACACAGACATAAGTCTTGCTTTGTCAGCCGCAGAACTGTTGTCGATGAGCTGGTTGAACATTACAGCTTCCAATTTAGAGGCGAGAAGTTGCTGTTGATGTTGGTAGTCAACAACCTACTCAATGGACAAGGCATCGTTAGATATTACTTTAGCATTAAAGGCTGTCAGTGCATGCAATAGGTTAGTATTGAGAGCCAGTACTGCTGACAGAGGCAATATATGCTGCAGAGCAGTGATGGGCAACTGATCTGAAGCCTAGTCCATCATGCTGAAGGCTCAGCTGAGCTTGTTCTCTGGCTTTGGGTGGCATCTCAATTGCCAGACACTTTGAAAACAAACCAAGGTCATCTGTTGCTATTGTTTGGGGTGTAGTGCGAGCTATGTGAGATAGTTTGCTAAAACTACCACACATACGTAACAGCATAAGAGCTACATGTGGATCTTGCAGAGCAACCTTTTTTTTTTATCTCCGAGCTGATAATACATGTACATGTAGGCTGGAGGCTGCAGAGCGTTTAGATGCTATATAGAATGAACAGTATTGGGCATCACCAATAGGAGGTCCCAGGATATGGAGATTGGGGCAGGTAGACGTCTTCATCTCTGGTGGAAAAAAATTGAAGTCATTGCATGTATTGAAAAGCTCACATTTTGAAGGATTGAGATGAAGACCTAGAGTAGGATATCACGAATGATGTTTAGAGCATTACTAACACTCAATGGCGATCCTGCTAGCACACTATCGTCCATGTACACATGTACCATTGGTTTAGGAGCAAACTAGTGTTTAGGCAGTCTGCTGAAATATATAATAATAACGCATAAGTAAAAGATAACAATGTGATCCTAGAATATGAAATTCCACAAATGTAGAATTTAGCTGAGAAGCTACATTGTAAACGTAGGGATTGTGTTTGCTTGGCTTCCAATCCCCAGCACCCATAATGTTGTACAGCAAGGGGAATACAAACCCAACCTAGCGCATTGCACTTGAGGTCATTTGCAATGTGTTTTCTCTGTTCTGCTGCATAAGCTGCAGACCCAGCTGTCACGCTCGCTTCAGATAAAACTTTGACATTGAGTGGTGATGTGACAGTACATGTAAGTGCATTGGTCAGTGCCATTGATATGAGGAATGCGGCCTTAAACCTTGTCTACTGAGAAGCTCTTCTTTCATTCTTTCAATTTTATCCAGAACTTCTTCCTTGGGCAATGTGATGTTATGGGTCTCGCCCTCTTTTGTTTCATCCTTTAGGCATGATGACTGCCTTAAATTATTATACCATGCATGGTTCATGGATGATGGGGTTTTAGCTGGGACAAAGTTATCACTGCTCAGGGCACTCACCATCATTCAGGACATGGGCCCCACATTAGGTATCTTCATCAATCTGTCCAAATGTGGGTCTGACACTACTATGTTCTCAGACTCAATGAAAGCCTCTCACTCTCTCAACCTGGATATCCTTGGTGCACCTATTGAGGTGCACCAAGGATATCCAGGTTGGTAGAGTGCAATGTGACTATATCCACTGTGCCAAAGTAATCGGGTTGAGGCCTTAAAGTTGCTTTTCCGGGCTTGAGAACGTTGCTATCATTGACCCCCAAGTGGCTTTCAACCTACTTCGTGTGTGTGGTAGTTTTAGTAGGCTGGCTCACATACATGTACATGTAGCTTGGTCCACTCCCCCCAGCTTGTCGTCACCCCTCTCTGTCGCATCACTGAATTAAGCATTCACTACATCAGGCTCCACAGCTCAAGCAGCAGAAGCCCACATACTAGCATAAGGGTAATGTCCCCAAATGCAGTGAGCAAGGGGTGTGTCCCTCTGGCAGTCGAGACCTATGGGAATTGGTGGAATGAGGCTAGGGACACATTTTCCCACCTAGCTACCCGGCTTGCCATTGGCTCATCCAAATCTACTGAAGAGCAGCCTTATCCAGCAAACTTAACCTCACCTTGACCAGGTCCATTTATGGCCCAGACTCTAGTGGCTTAAAGTATTTTTAACCTTAGATTTTTTATTTATTATACAAAAAAAAACATATTATTATCTTATAGCAGCAATACTATTATTACAAGCATACAAGGAAAACACAACAGCAGTATTACTTATTACATATCACTAGACTAAACACCTAAATGTAGGAGAGCTCTGCATATACTTCATGTAGGCCTACAGTCCTGCTACTTAAGTTAACCTGGAACACATTTGGACAGGATTGCCCTAGCTACTGACCTCACTAATGAGATATTCAACTGCTCATAATTTTCTGCAAAGGCCATTTGCTTTAGGGCAGTGCAGGAAGATTGAGAGGATGGAAGCTAGTCTAGTGAAGGTGTTCCGGGCCCCAGTTCCCATAAGATTCCACTGCCAGAAGAACACATACATTGTACCCACCCTAACTCCTGACACTTTGGGTCATGGGATGAGTGCTTTCGTCGCTCTACTGTGTAGGCTGCAACATCATGCAAAGTGGCAGGAGTGAGTGGGGAGGCAGCAGTAACATCGAAGGCTTGTGGTTTTGCCCATTCCCTAGCATCAACTAGCACATCAGCTGGACAGCTAGAAAGGCCTTGACCAACCTCCACTCTTACAGATAGGTGAGCATGACGACAGAACTCTGCAAAGATTTTTCGCAGGCGATTGTGTCTGACGACAACATCCCCCAAGAGGATCCAAAGTGATATTGGGGCAGAATGGGCACACTGATTGTGTAGAAGAGCTTATACCAAGCCACACAGCAAATAAAAAATAATGCATATCACTAGATAAAATTAGATGTCATTTAAAAAAAGTGACAATATAACGAGTGAAGTACACTATTTATCGCTATTAAAAGTATGCCGTCATTTGAATATGTAAGAATAAGTGATAACCGTAAATACAATTGTTCACGAGTATGGAATAAATCAAACAGATACGCCCTAAGGTTTACACCATTTGTATAGAGAAAATGCTATTATCCGTTTATGACCTAGCCAAAATACTATACACAGTCCCTGAGTTGGGTCATTCTTCTACACACAAATCATTGTAGTCATCCATCAGAGCTACATCGTGGGCGGGCTGCTCCTCAATCAACGTCCTTATCTATTGGGCCTGTTTCGGTTGTAATAGAGGTTCTGCACCCTCAAATGAAGCTTTAATCAAATCCTCATCTTTCCCGAACCCGACATATGTATGCCAATGGCCATGACCCAAGTAAAAAATCATTCAGGAGTGTTTTCCCCTTATTTCTATACCATTACCAAATGTGCTGTGCATTGTGAAAAGATTGGTACTCAGGTTAACCAGAAAGTAAGGTTTCTTGCTGGGGACGAGGCTCATCTCTGCCAATGGGTCAGGTGAGATAGCCATGACCCAAGTGAAAAATCATTCAGGTGTGTTGTCCCCTTGTTTCTAAACCATTACTACCAAATGCCCTGTGCTTTGGGAAAAGTTTGGTGGTACTGTTAACCAGAAAGCAAGGTTCTTCCTGTTGCTGACACGGCTGTTTCAGGCCCATTCAACGTTGGACAATAAGTCATTATAAGACCTACGCCCTGAAATATTGAAACGATTACATCATGGAACATGACCTCAACAAGGACGTTGTATCTTCGAGCTATATAAGGACTGCACTTGTAGTCCCGCCATTTAAAAACCATTTTAGCGTACACATACCATTTTTCTATCCTTCGTGTGAATTACAAGGCACAACTCTGTACCGTCTGTTAGCTATAGCGCTCGCCACGAGAGCACCGCAATTAGATATCCTTCACGAAGATCGGAACACTAGACTACTGCCAATTTTCCTGGATGAAAACAAAACGTGGATAAATGGTGGAGAGTGGAGGCTACCTTGAAATCCAAACAACTAAGTGCGGCCTGTAGAAATGACAGCGCTACAAGTCATCAAACATAGGTGATTTGACTCATTTTATAAGTGATTTTTCATACCATGTATAGCATAGGTGATACATATTTGCGTCTTTTTGTTACAACTGGTATTGCTGCGATATTTTGTGATATTCCTACATTACACACTGGTAATACTGCAACTTTTCCTGTATTGATGCATATGTCCTTGGCTGCCGGTGCATTGAATTTGACATGTATATGGATTTGTTCCTTGTTTTCCAAGGAGACCAAATCCAACATACCACTTATGTACCCAAGCAACATTGTGGTCGTCAAGAAAATGCATTAATACTGGGATAGTGGCTTTGGGAAATAACGTGTGTGTGTGTGTTGTGTGTGTGTGTGTGTGTGTGTGTGTGTGTGTGTGTGTGTGTGTGAATGTCTTATGACTTCTCTGTATGTGATGTCATCCTGTCAGTGATAATCATGTGCACGTGCTCTTCCTTGTGTTGGACAGGTTCTAAGGACTTGTTGATGAATGCGTCTCAGGACATCTACCATCTCCTCTCCTCAGTAGGAGATGGTTTTCCTAAATGTCCCTGGAACAGGCTGCAAAATGGATGAATATATTGCCCGAGATGTTCAATCCCAAGGTGGAAGCAGGGTTATGATGCAGCTGTGCTGTGTCATAACAACAGGGACACTGTACCTCTGCTGATACACTGTGCAGGGGCAGGTTGAGAACCTTCAGGCATGGAGATCTGACAAATTCAAAACAGCGGGTAGGGGGTAAATGATGTCATTGTACTAGCACCACCATCTTTAGCTGTGTGAATGATATTGGATGGTCTTCCCACTTGCTGAGTGGATATGAAGTGTTCATACCTTATATATGTATATGAATTTAAATACATTTTAATTTGAATGCCATCATATTGGGTCTGGGTGCAAACATCTCACCATGCAAGATTAACTCCTATGTGTTTGCCACTGAAATGCAGTCACACATGGTACAGCTGCCTTTTAAAGGGAATCCTTGCAAGAGCTACAAAAGCTTTGTGGGTACACCATTGCATCCTCCTCAGTTCAAAATGCCGTACCAAACATCTTCTGCAAGGCCTGAGTATATGCCTCTCACCGGTATGTGGTGTCTTTTTAGTTTCCCCTTCAGTCATGCACCCTCTGCAGTGCAACTGACCTTGGTGGTGGTGGGAATCCATTCAACCTATACAACACCGCATCATTATTCATAGAAAACAAGCAGACTATATAGGCCGAAAAGTGCTGGCCGCACTTAGTTAATGGCATACACCTTTCACCTGAAGTGTTAACATTGCCTCTATGTCGAATTTACCAGTGGGAAAATTGGCGGCTCGATGCAACTCGCGCTTTTTTAACACATGCTCGAGATGACGTAACGGCGTATGCTTATGAAAACGAGGCCAGTGTATTATTGGAAAGCGTAGTATTAATAGTTCACATGTGTGTGTTATAGAGAAATGATTGCTGGTACTAATGCATCAGCGTATAATAGCACCAGGTGTAAGCTTCAAGCAAGCCATGCTGTTAAACATTGCATAGCGATAATGAGGCTATCCGCCATCATTTGTAAATCATATACCGTAACGCTCTAATTATCAAACTAATTGTCCGGCTCGAAACAGCCGTGCTGAGCGAGCACTAGAAATGGTTGACTCTGTGGAACTTTTTGTGAGAGCTGTAAAAGAAGAATCAATTACTAATCCTGGAAACAATTCTTTTAATGTTGTAGACCAAGCACTTTCAGATACATTTTTAACAGTTAAACTTCATTATTTGTTCAGTGTTGCTAATCAATTAGTTCCATTTTTAAGTGCGTATCAAACAGATGCTCGTATGGTTTGTTTTTATAGGTACTTACGCATGTATCTAGATATTGAAAAATGGAAGATATTATAGCTGGTGTGTGTCTGCACTTGGAAGTATTGATGTGGAAAAAATTGAGAATCAAAAAGCATACTCTGAAGTTCATGTAGGTTTTTCAGGAGACAGAATAGTGAAAAAGTTGAAGCTTAAAAAGCTTATCAGTGACAAAGCTGCCCTGAAATTAGTGATTGAGTGCAAATATTTTCTAGCTGCATAGCCAAGAAGTTAATGCACAAAAGTCTGGTTACATTCAATTTTGTACACTTGTTGAAATTTTTGGATCCACGACTACAGGTTTCTAGTCCTTGCCAATGCACTGAGAAGTTGAAAAAGGTTTTAGCATTTTTGGTTCAACTTAAAAAGAAAGAGATTGTGATGATATAATTAGTGAATTTTCAGGCTACTTGGATACTACATGTATTCCTGTAGTTATAAGTTTTGCCTGTCTGCAGAACAATTGAAGTCATTTCCCAAACTTTTTTCTTTTATTAAGATGTTATTAGTTTTGTCCCATGGGCAGGCAAGTGTGGAGCGTGGATTTTAAGTGCACAAAGAGGTTGAGGTTGAAAATTTAATGAAACATAGTGTTGTTGCACAAAGGGTAGTTTTTGAAGCTGTAAAAAGCAGGTGGAGTCTCAGAGATCAAACTAGTCAATGAGCTGATGACTTCTTGTAGTCTTGCAAGGCAGAGGTACACATCCCATCTGGAGAAAGCTAATGAATTGAAGAAAAATGTAGAGCAAATGCAGAATAGGAAGGCCGTATTGGATGAAATTGATGAAATCAAAGCCAAAAAAAAAGAGGTTGTCATCAGACATACATGTAGAAGCTTTGAATTCTTCTGCTGATGAAGGTGTTAGGGAATTTAAGCTTGTCTCAGAGGATAGCCAAGTCCAGTGCCTTTAGAAAGGCAGCAAAAGTAAAGGGGGATGAAATGAATGCACTTGATAGTGACTTACATGTATTAAAACAAAAGCATTGCACTCCTTGAAGTAGATTTTGTCGTACAACTCTATAAAAAGTATGGTATTTGCATTATAAAAGCAATAAAAAGGTCTTATTTTGACACCATAATTATGTATACAAACCCTGTACAGGTTTTGTGTTAATTTCTGTCGTGTGATTGACATAAGCAAAAGGATGTACATCCAATCCCCAAAATTGATGATGCATTGGACTCTTGTTTCCAGCAGCTGGAGTTGGATCCTGCTAACAAGGACAAAACTGCATTCGCCACACAATTTGGACTCCACCTGTTTCGAGTCATGCCATTTGGACTAACCAATGCCCCCAGTACCTTTCAGAGGCTGGTGAGCCTGGTAATGGCTGGAAAATGTGCTTGATATATCTTAGTGACATTATTCTTTTTTACTAAACCATTGAGGAACACATGCAGCGCCTTGCTGAAGCTCTTCCAAGGTTGGAGGATGCAGGCCTCAAGATAAAACCAAGCAAGTGCCAACTATTATCCAAAATGGTGCAGTACATGTATCTGGGGCACGTTATGTCAGAAAAAGGTGTGGAGGCAGATCCCGCCAAGATTTGTTGTGCTCGTGACTGAGCTGTGCCCGACAGTCGAGAGAGCCTACGTCGTTTCCTACTACATGTACAGGAAGTATATTTTGACCCAAAATTGCTGCACTATTGCATGCCTTGACAGAAAGATCAAAGCCCTGACATTGGATGACACAGTGTGAAGGCATTAAATGGTATGTTACTGTCACCACACATATTGTCATTTGTGCAGTTTGGTAAGACTTTCTTCCCGGAGACAGATGCTAGTCAGGACAGCTCCGGTGCTGTCACAAGAAGGAGACAGACAAGTCATTGCAAATGCCAGCAGGGTACTGACAAAAGCTGAATGCCAATACTGTTCAACAAGGTGAGAGATGTTGGCAGACATGTGGGCAGTCTGCTGCATGTACTTTTGTGCCTATCTGTGGGGCCGTCATTGAGTTATATGTACAGTTACAGATCACAATTCCTTGCAGTGGTTGAAGAGTTTCAAGGATCCACAAGGACAGGTAGCTCAGTGGTTAGACATATTAGCTGAAGATGACTTCCAGATCCAGCATCATCCCGGAGCAAAGCATGGTAATGCTGATGTGCTATCAAGGCTCCCTTGCAAACAATGTGGACCCCTGCAGTTGACTGATACAGTGCTTATCATAAAGAGCGTTAAAAAAAGTGAAAAATCTGAGTTTTTTAGCCATAACTCTGGAACCAAAAATGATGTGAAAATACAATTACATTTTTGGATTCAGCGTGCATTTTTGTATCATGTTGTGAATTTTTGGTGCATCACGTGATATTTATGTTTCCGGACTGCATAGTAACATAAGGTTAAATGACATTTTTGCATTGTACTTCATGAATGCAATTGAGTTAAGATTTCAAATTTATAATACCATTACACCATTGTAATGCATGTCCACGAGCAGTTTGAGCATAGCGTGCCATGTAGTTAGGGAAATCGGAAAAAAAACTCCACAAAACATCAGAGGTAAGGTGAATCTTTTTGTTCGTTATATTGCAAAGTCCCTATAGTTATTATATGAAAAATTGTATTGCTGATCTCCTCCTTTGCGATCGCAAGGTGCATGTACAACGTGCCAAAGTTAAAAATTCCATTATCGGACAAATATTTTAATTGGTTTCCGTATACGCTAAGGCATTTACATCCATTGTGATGTCACATACGATGTGATGGCTTTGGCACGTAAAGCAGTTAAAAACTTTTTAAGACAGTGTCTCTCATTCTGGTACTTGTTCTGTTTAGACATGTATCAGGTGTTACCAGAAATAGAAAGCTCAGATGTGTTGGGTGGTAGAAACCGTTCAGAGCCTGTACGGCTAAGAGCGGTCGAGCAAGGTGAAGGCATGGCAAGCATAGTCTAGAAACCGTTATTCAATACCTAATCATGATAGAATGTAATACACCAGTACAGTGAAAGAGAATACAGTATACATTGTACGTTAGTAGATGTATGACATCGAATACATGTACCCAATATGATGCCAAAGTATTAACGCGTCATCATTGTAATGACATGATGTCTTGTACGTCATCAAAGATTAAAAATTTGCCACATTGTAACTTAGAATGAAGAGGAAGGATAGAAGTACAAATTTTCATATACACATGTAACTACTACCATAACTACATAGCACGCATAGCTCAAACTGCGCACAGACATGCAGACTATAATGGTGTAATGGTGTTCTAAATTTGAAACCTTCACTCCATTGCGTTCATGAGTTCATGAGTTGCATAACAAAAATGTCATTTAACCTTATGTTACTTGGAGTAGTCCTGAAACGTAAACATATCACATGACGCACCAAAAACTCACAACATGATACAAAAATGTATGCTGAATCCAAAATGTAGTGGTGTATTTGGTTGCAGAGTTATGATTAAAAAAACTGAGATTTTTTCATTTTTTACTCTCCTGGTGAGAAGCATTAGGTATACATGTATGTTAGTAGAGGATGGCTATTTTACCAAATGGATCGAAGCATACATGTGCCCAATGGCCAATTCGGAGGTGGGGACTGTTGCGGATATATTTGTTCACCATTTTGTCAGCCATTTTGGAGTGCCTGATTTTGCCATGCCAATCAGGGCTATAACTTTGAATCTACCTTGTTGAAGGAAGTATGTCAATTGCTAGGCATAGTCAAAAGTAGATCAACTACGCCTTACCATCCCCCAATCGGATGGTCTAGTAGAAAGATTTAGCAGTACACTGCTTAATCTGAGTGGGATCTTCTGATGGTCATACTGGTCAACCGCACTAGTGTGGTAGAGTCAACTGGGTGCACACCCTTTTATTTGATGTTCGGTCGGGAGGCACATCTCCCTGCTTATGTCATGTACAATGTATGGTCTTCCCTCGTGTACTACTTCAGCACAGGTCAATCAGTATGCCCTTAATCTGGGGCTGCATCTGGAGACTCAGAGTGACTACCAACAGGTTCAAGAAAGAATGGGACTGCGACATCAACAGCAAAAGGCTATATACAATAGAGCTACACATGGGAAACAATACACGGTGGATGATCTGGTATGGCTTCATTGCCCAACAGTTCCTCGGGGGAAATCACAAAAGCTGTGTCGATATTAGCAGGGGCCATACAGGGTAGTAAGACAAATAAGTGATGTTTTTTTCTTGCATCAACACAGGAACTCTCGTCGAAGACGTACATGTACTGTGGTTCATTTTGACGCTGTGTGAAACTCTACTGGAAGCCACACCCTTTGAGTAAATCACAGTCCAACGTAATGAGGATCAAGAGACAATGCCTTCACTTGTTACACAAGAAGAGGCAATTACTACAGAATTTCCAGACAGTATGGATGATGAACCAGTACCAAATGAAGTTGAAGTATTTCTAAACCTCGCTGATGGGGTGGTAACCAAAGAGGAAAGTGCTAAAGAACCTCCAGGGTATTGATGAACCAGAACTACTTCAAATTGAATTTCAAAATCTTTTGGATCAGCAGTAAGTCCAACCAAAGCCACAAAAAGCCGGAAAGATAAGGCAATTAATTATTGACAGACTTGCTCCCAAGGGAGGGGAATAGTCCAGCGAATATAGCACCTTAGTTACATATTGCGCATGTGGACTGCATGTGTGCCTGTAATTGTACTAGTGCATCTACTCTTGCTGCACATTTCTTGACATCAAAGGTGGCCAATTTACATGTATATGATGTTAACATATTACAGTGTAGTTTACACAAATACAGAACACTCCAACTTGATCAGACCACCTTTATCATTCGAACAGGAAACATCTAAAGCAACTGAACCATCAAATCCTTCCCACTTTATGCATTTCTTAAGCTGTTTCATGCTTCACAATAATTCTGACAATTGCATTTCATCCTAAGAATGGAACTTTTTGAATTTCAACTGATTGAATACAATACAAACCTTACATCTATTCTTTTTGGCAGCTTCATTAGCACTTACATGTAACTGCAATGCATTTAGTTTTGATTTCCCTTTATTTATTTTTAATTTCACCTTATACCATATTGCCCATACATTTTGGCGATAACTAGTTGGCGGAAAGTTCCGCCAACTGTATCATGCACCATGAATTTAATATAAGGTTTAGTTTTCTCTGCCAACAAGGATCCACATATTTCTAATCACGAAGGGGGGTGGGGGTGGAGACATTCAGATGTGGAGTTTGAAATCTAATTTTTTAATCAGACCCTTGGTTACACAATGTACTGATGTTTTTTTATAGCCTGTATATTGAAATTTAGACACTAACCTGTTGCATCTTTAACCTCAGTAACAATGTGTCTTCCTTGCTGGTATTCATGAACCTGGGATGAAGTTATGACATTGGTTCAATCCTTTTTACACCTCCATTGTCTTTAAATTACAATTGCTCTAAAATATTTTTGATTTGGAGTTTTAATTGGATTTACATGTACACTATGTTTAGCTTCACTGTCAAGCAACATCATATAGTTTAACCTTGTCCAATGCAAATGACACTACATATGTAAGTAGCGCTAACACAATGCTCATAACCAAGCCTTTTTAAAAACATGTAATGACCTATTTACAATGTAAAAAAAAACATATATGCAATTGATGTATGCCTGATTTATAGGAATACAAATATTGCTGATAGGAGGAGATAACATGGTTTCTATGAATAGGCAAAAACTGTAACAACTCATGTCCCTATGAAAGCTGCTAACTACATAGCTGTTCTAATGTACATGTACATGTAGCCACCATGTACATGTAGTGCTCTTTGCAGCCTATGGAGTCTTGGAATAAAGAAACACTTTCCTTGACCTTTAAACTACAGTGTACCTGTACTTTAGGAATGAACCTTTTAAATGCAGCAAGCAGTGAAATTCTGTCCTGGGATTTCATCACCCAAAAGAGTGTTGCAAACAAGCACATTGGGGGGGGGGGGGGGGGGAGTCAGGCCCATGCCCACTCACCAGATTAGTATTCCATTCATGTACAAACTAAAATCAACACATACAGTACATGTTCAATTATGTACATTCACATGTCTATAACAATTCCAATTATAAGGCCTTTAACAAATGTTTTGTACTGTAGATTTGACATGCATTTAGAATCCAATATACTAATTGAAATGCATGTATTTATATTATTTGCATGGCACAGGTGTACTAGTATGATGACATGGTGATCTAACAATGTGTTTAAAATGTGATACAGTCTGCTTACATGTTTCTTCTTATAGTTGCAGTCCTTTGTTGTGATCTCTGTCACACCGAGTGTGATAAGATGTTTCCACTGTTCTTCATTCAAAGGAAACAGTACAGAGTATATGCAGAGTGGTACAGAATACACCAGCTCCACACATCCCTCGGCAACAGTACATAACTTCAGTGCATACTCTGGAATATTTAGAGATATCATTAAAGTTGCTTCAAATGATTTTACTTCTTCTGCAGCGATTGTTTTATAATCAAGTACCTTGGGCCCTTCCAGTTTTAATATGAAGTAAGTAGTGCCCTTTGTGGATGACAAATTTGAGAGTGGGGGACATTCAAAGATGCTTCGTGTGCAATATTTGTGCACCTCCTCTGTGTAAGACTGAAGGGCTGACAAAATATCTGTTGGATCTACATGTATGTGGGTTATAATTTTAGCATCTTCTAGTACTTGTTTCAAAATAGAACAATTAAACCATGTGTAGTAGTCAGAGAGTATTACTGAACAGTCTGAGTGATCAGCTGCCTTGATCTCCTTCCATCTGTCCTTAAGCATAGGCACATCTTTTCTTATAGTACCTGGTATATTTGAAAGGATAATCCTGTAATCCTCAATAGATACATTGTCCTTCATCCAAGTTCGAAATTTCAGGACCACGTGACGATATTTTGTAGTAATAGGATCTGCATCAGCCTTGACCTTTAGTTGTAAAATGTCATTTTCATGCTTAGTAAGTGTACCAAGGTACAAGAATTGTCTTAGTGGATTAGGACATCCATTGGTAATGAGTCCTGTGAAGTCACACATTCCACAGCCACAGTTGACTTTTATAAAACGTTCATCTAAATAGGGTTAGATACACAAGTAGCAGTGAAAGTTAAATTTCAAAACACATGATAATTAAAAAAGGCTTTGTAAGGTCACTTTCGACATTTGTTGTCGTGTTACATTTATCAACATAACACTGCAATCAGATTTGTGTTATCATTCACCGTTTTTAAACTAATGCCAAACATTGAAGTACTGAAAAAAAAAATTATGTTCAAGTACCACTGTTTCAACTGTACATGTATGTACAAATGTATAATGTTATTAAAGGTCCTAGGAAACTTGTTTACACATATTCTGGCAGGAAAGCGAATGAAAATTGTCTTTATTAAGTGATTAAGTGTTGGTTTCAGTTCAAACATTGTAGCTTTGAAAGCATACAAATTTTGAAAATGCCTGACAAAGGGTTGTGGGAGGGGGAGGAGTGGGAAAGGAGGGAGTGGGGCACCTTGTACAGTATGCATTACATCATTCTTCATATAGGAAAGGATAGGAAAGGGGGTGGGGGTCTGGACCCCCTTTTGTGTTTGGATGTAGTGCAATGGCAATTATATATAGTTATATGAGGAAACAATGCATCATCACATACACATATCACACTCCACCACACATCAAACACTCAGTTATAATTCAGGAGCAGATCCAGGATTATGGGAAAGGGGGGTCTAATAAATATATTCACAAGTGGGGAGGGTATGGGAGGGGGTGTGCCCCTCCTGTGACAGCAAGGGGGACTGGGAGAAGCACTGAAAGCTCCCCCTTGCCCCAGCCGCTTTTTAAGCTTTTGCGTTTATTTTAGCATGAAAATGAACATGCTTTTAACTCACAATGATATCCAATACATACATCATATGATATCCGGATTACTAGAACATGAATGCATAGCAACGAGAAAATGTGCTATGGTTCCTACTGCTCAGCAATTAAATTCGTGATGCACAGCTTTTGTGAATTTGTGACTGCAGCATGTCACGTGGCCACCAGTTAATCAACTCGTGTATGCTTTACTAACTTTAAGTACTTGAAGAATATTCGTTTATTTAGCTTTATAGCTACCTGTTTTCTGAGGCAAAGAATCTGATATTCATCCCATTCACGTCTTTTGATTGCTTACTTCATTGCATTGATTCCAATCGATCACAAAGTATAAATACATGTACTAAATAACCACACTTCCAAAATTAAATTTCATTACTACAGTGTAGGTAGGTCTTGGCTTTAGTTAGATCGATATAGACCCCTTTGGCTGGATAACATGCAGAAAGCCGCATACATGTAGGGGAAGAAGAGCTCAAGGAAGAACTAGGATAGTACATGCGTACATGTGTATATATGTATGTAAATGTAGTGTAGGCTATGCTCACATATCAACATGTGTAGAGATACATATGTTGATGCATACATATGTAGTAGTACATATACATATGTAGTGAATGATTGATTATATGTTCACTTCCTTCAGCATCTGATTCTGCTGGCATGGCACCGCTGGCTACATCACTACATCATATATGTATGTAAATGAAGTGTAGGCTATGCATACACTTGCCTATATGGCATCTACATGTGTACATGTATAGAGATACATATGTAGATGCCGTGTAGATGCATACATATGTGGATGCATACATATGTACTAGTACATATACATATGTAGTGAATGATTCTGTTCACTTCTTTCAGCATTATTATAATGCTGGCCTACATGTACATGTAGCACCGCTGGCTACATCCTCACTCCCTGTACAATTACTGGCTACACCATTTATGGTCATTCCACCATCAACTGTGACTAGGGTACAGGGTATCTCCGCAGTGCTCCACCCACCTCCCCGCAGCTGTTGTTCCCTCCACTATACCCAGGCCCACCACCATGACCATGGGGACAGTGTAACAATCCAAAGCCCACCTGTTCAAGACATACTCGTGTGTACTGGGGATGAAGTGGGTCACCCAACAACAAATGGGTGGGGCAGAAGGTGGAGTCTACTAAAGCAACTGCAGTAGTTTTATTTTTAAAAACCAACCCTACTTCCCAGGTGCTCAATATCTGGCAGGCACCTTGCTAGCATCCTCCAAGCCAGAAAAGGCTGCTGTTTCAGCGAGCATCTCATCACCACCTACCACACGGCCTGACAAGTTCTTGCAGCATGACGTCACCATGGTGGAGCCACCATCAGGTGTAGGAAGCATCCTTTAAAGCCTGCTTGTGTGGGGAGTAAGAGGTCTCACTAGAGATCACCACTCTCCACTGTGGTGTGGCTACCTGTCCCAATCTTCATGGTGTGTGTTTCTGTACTGTTGGTTGCAGTACCCATCTACCAAAGCTAATAGTGGGCTGGTTAGTGAGGCTCAGCTGAGGAGGGTAAAGAATTTCTTTACTGTGTACATGTCTGCCTGCCACGCCCTTGGGCCATACATCACGCCCAATTTGGCCGGGATACTCAACAATGTCAGGATGGTGCAGAGGATGACAGCACGCACGTTGACCTTTCTAAAGGCATCCTCTCTCTCTCCCATCTCTCTCTCTCCAACTTCTTCATTCCCTCCTCCCCTCCCTCAGCCCCCCTCCCTGATTGGAATCTGTTGGCTGCAGCTCATGCATGGCCAAAAAGATAATGAAAAAGCCATTGCTGCAGAATTGTCCCAAGTCTGTTTCCTGAACACATACATGTATATGTGATGATGCCAAAAGCCTAGTATTCAAAATAAACATGTACATGCAGGTGTATAAGGAACTAATAGAAACCTGGTAAACAACAGAGATATACATCCCATTGGCCTTCTGTGACTCCACAAGTTGTTCAGTTGTTGTAAGAACTCATTGGACACATACATGTACCTGTCAATCTTGCAGAATACAATGGCAAAATAAGGTTTCATGATTATTACCCTTATATTTAGATCTATGCACTAGCTGTATAGTCAAAGGTCATGTGAGGTTTTTCTTCAAAAAGGTACAGTGCCGTCCACCCACAAGTTCACACTCGCGCGCGCGTGTATTCGAGTCGAGCGCGAGTCGCGCGCGAGTCAATTAGCGAGTGCAATTAGCCCTCGATACGCGCGCTGTTGCGAGCGTCACTCAAATATCTATTTACGGCATACCTACAGATGATTACGTTAGTTTCAAGCTATTAATAATATATGTTTTTGTTCCAGCTGTTTTGCTTTGAGTTAAGGCGCGCGAGTTATTATTGCACTCGATCGAGTCGCGCGCGAGTCGAGCGCGTGTCGAGTGCGAGTCGAGCGCGTGCGAGTGTGAACTTGTGGGTGGACGGCACTGTATGCATAGTAAAACTTACCAAAACACAGTGAATAGTTCTGGGCTCAGTGCAATGAACCTGTTCATTCTTACTACGGAGCTCATAATAGTATAACTTTGCAAAGCGAAGGTAACCCGATAACCTGTCAAAATGTAGATGCACATGGCGTTGGGTCAACTTACATGTAGCAGTTGCCATGGTTACAAAATCTTTGGTAACCTGAGGGTCCTTCTTTCTAGACCCTTTTCTAGTCTGTTTGGGTACAACACCCTTTGCCTCTTTGCAAGCGTATAGTTTTGCGAGCAAGTTAGCCAAGCTGTAATGATGTGATACAGGGGAAATCCCTTATGCCTGGCAAGCTCCTTTTATACCCCCAATGAATCAAGTCCAATTTCCGTCGTGTGTCAATGTATGATGCATTGCATGACTTTACCTCAATCTTTAAGGGTTTATGGATAACACTTATGTGTGTGGTAAGTTTGGTTGCAGCTGTAGTTTTAATGTCCAAATGTAGGCATTTTGGAGGACCTTCGGGATTGCAAGTTTCAACTAAACTTAAGGGCTAAAATTTCTATTGTATAAGTGAGGGGTTCCGAGACTCTTTTAATTTTGATATAACAGTATTTAAAAACTCTTCCATGGCTAAAATTGATACATGTAAGTCAAACTGTTTTGAAACTGTGAACTACCTCCAAAAATGTGGAGCAAAAAAAACCCTTTTAGACCATAGCATTAGATATGTTGTACACAGCAGGACATATTTAGTTCATACATGTACAACGTAATCAAGTGATTACAGATTCTAAGTTTGGTTGCTTGTACAAACTGTGTCATTGGTTGAATGTGACTAGTCTAAGCAGACAAATCACTACAACAAAGCAGCTGGCACCTGTAAGTTGGAAGCATGCACTTGTAGTCACACATTTTTAACATACATGTAGTTTCAATCATATAAATGTATGTACATTTACAGTTGCATGCCACCAATGTACATGTACATTAGGACTTTATGGTTAGAAATTAAATTTATTGACAATTACATGTCAGATACCTTTCTGTGGCAGTTGATTTTCAACAGTATCATAATACTCTGGAATACAGAAACTTGCATCAGTACAATGCATAAATACATGTAGATCTACAATTAACCTTCATCACTGCTGTCATGCTTACATGTAGCTACATGTATGGCATCTGTGGGACACAAAGGAATATAAAGTATGATTATTACATGTACATACGTACATGTAGAACAAAAAGAATTACATCCAATGCATGAGAATAAAATTAAAAAGCACTCTGCACTTACACCTATGTACACATGTAGAGTCAGAGATACTTACAGTACTGACTCACAAGTCAGGAAATTCAAACCTCATACAGTGAATTATTTCAACTGGAGTTGGAATTGTTAGTGCGCTGAACCAATTATCCTTATTGATTTTGTTTGATAAGGGTATCAGCTAAGAACACTAACAGTTAATTTGCTTTTCTTGGTATTGTAGCACTAATGATAATGGCATACAAAATAATACAGCCCATTACATATATACAGATCACCACTACATGTAAATGTAGTGACTGATTCATTTTACTAGATAGTTAAATTTCCATGGACTGCACACATGTAGTTATGGTTTACATGATGTACATGTAAATTTATACATACACAAACAAAAAAATTGCAATTACATGTAATATGCACATATGACACTACATGTACATGTAAATTAATAAGGCAAACCTGACAAGCACAAACACTTAACATATATTCTGAAATGTGAGGCGGAATTACATGTTACCTTGCACTGAGAAGGCATATGTTGTTGATTGTATAGTACATATGTTATGTAATACAACAAGATTTGTTTCAGAGCAACTCACAACCAAGCTGAATAAAGTAATACTACTGCCGTGTATTAATAATGCATCAATATTAACCATGACAGGCATTACATTCATATGCCACATAACCTGAAGAATGCACACAATCAAAACCATGCATTCGCTCGCCTCATAATCAGGTTGAGTGTGCAATATAACTAAGTGGATTGGTATCTGATGCTAGGCTTCTTGCTAGACACTAAAAATGGTATTGATCCACAAAAATTTTTACAATCCATATTTGGAATTTCACATTTAGTGTATCATAATTAATCAAAAAGTCAAGGAAAAGCTTATTGATTATCGAATCCTTTGCACATGCTCTTAAATCTTCCAATGATTTCTCGGTGTAGGACATCCACCATGTAGAATGGAATGAAAATTGCACTTCCCACAACTACACATATTTAGTAGTGAAGAAGGGACTACATAAATGTAATAAAACTGTATGAGCATTAAATTTAGTTGCAAAAAACATTCAAACAGTAGACCGGTATATGGTAATGCGAATCTGAAGTACACGGAATAATTCAGTATGCAAAAGAAAGGAAATAGCTCATGTTTTAAAATGAGCGCATTTCAGTAACCATGGGTGCTGCTGCGTACAGCGGTTGATTAAGATATGTCGAAGTATCTTTTTTTTTTTTTTTTTCTCCATCAAATGATGAAACAGGTGCATGGTGTATAAGATATATGTAGGTACACATGTACATATATAATGCGGTACTCTACGGTACATACCTGGCGTACGTGCAGTGCTGATTGGGGAACATGATCCAGTTAATTGCAACTCATGTTGTGGTCGAGCTTCGTTTAATAAAACGATGGCATGAAATAATAAATTAATGATGAACATGCAGCTGGCTTTCAAGTTTTTTTTAGTTTTGTTTTACCTCTAAGGAGATCAGTGAGCCAGTCCACCGAGTGATCAGCGCTTAAACATTCCAAAAATTGTTCGTAAACTCCGGGTTTACCATTGCGCAACAGGCCTTCTATCAGAATACCCAACTTATCCTTCCGTGTTTGTTGTGCCCTAACTGTCTCAAGAAGACTAAAGTGGATTATCTCGCTCTGCACCAGCTTCGGACCGAGGTCATCTGGGTCTATATTAGAGTTGTAAATGCGATCCAGATTTTGAGTTATCGCGTTGTAACCATCACGATCAGACACTTCCATATTATTAAAAGTCCCGCCTCTAGCACTGAATTAGTCACGTGATCGAGCTAATATGTTTTAAATTTTGAAATAAAAACAATGCTCTGCGCGACACATTTTGGGAATCTTGCAAGCTGGCATGTATCGGGGGTCAACTTGAAGCAGGCAGTAGCCTAGACGAAGAGGGTAGGCAAACTCGCCCAGCAGACATCCTGGTCCAGAACTGGGAGTTCGGCAAACCGGCAGCATTGGATTTCACTGTCACATCACCGCTAAATCCCACTACTTTATATGAAGCGAGTGTGACGGCTGGATCCGCTGCGTCGGCTGCTGAAGCCCGCAAACATGCCACCAACGATGCAAAATGCAACCGTTTGGGCTGGGTCTGCATCCCTTTAGCCGTGGAGACGTACGGGTGTTGGGGAGACGAAGCCATTAAGTGTCTTGACAGACTTGCTGCACGTATCGCTACTCGCACGGCTCGTTCCAAGTCTTCGGCTGCATCGGCTCTGTACGGAAGGCTCAGCATCGTCCTTGTGAGAGCCAATGCAAGGGCCATATTAGCTAGGTCATCCACAGTTTTTTGACTCCTATTGTCTTAATTAAGGTTTGCGATATAGTTCATGATTATTATTATTAATATTATATAAAAAATAAAAAATAAAAATAAATAAATAAAATTAATGTAAAGTGTAGATACATGTATGTAAGTTCTGTAAGGACTCTGCGGGCCTCGCCGCTGGTACGGTTGTAAGCTTTTATCTTGTGTCTCGATCCCAGCCCTGTATTATTATATAGATCATTAGATGTACTTGTACGGTACTAACTCAGTAAGAAAACCTTGAAAAGTATATATCTTTGTTATAAACATTACTTTAGTTGGCCATTGGGATAGATATGCCAATAATTTTCAACTTGTTCAATGCACGGTTGTGGTAGTGTACAATATACAACTCAGTATGACTGCCACAATAGAGTAATGTGTACAGGCTTAATATGTCTGAAATGGCTCCATAAAACTAAGTAGAACGTTCTATCAAACATTTTACTCGGATTACCGGACCTGCTGGTCAGCTACAGTCTCGTCCCCAGACCAACATGATATGCTAAATCATAAGCAGCTAGAAGAACCTTTGTTTGCTTTACCAACATTGCATCTACATGTTGAATAGCAGGACTAAGGATTTATGACCCACCCAGACTGCATCTTCAGCTTTATTACCACACATTTAGACAAGTTATATTGAAGCTGTCAACAATGTATTTGATTCAATACAAACACTATAGCTTATTCAACTTCTTTTTAAAATTTATTGTAGTCTGCTTGCACATAACATTTCTATGCATTCACATGATTTGAAATATATATATAATTTATAATTATATATATAACCAACAGCTCAAAGTACACAATGGCACAATGGTACAACTGTAAATAATGTACTTTACACCAAGTGATTGTGAAAAATATAACGAAGGTGAGAATAACATATCATTATACATGTACATGTATACCATTATCGCTGCGAGGTTACAACATTAACCACTTTTAATGGACTAAATGTGTGTTAATTTCAACATCAATTTAAAAACATACATGTACATGTAGGATAAAATGAGCACTGAGAGGCAAATTAAAACATTCTCTATGCCACGTACTTTAAAAATCATGGGTTGAATGATAAGGGTGGAAAAACAAAATTTTATCACATGAGCAACATAATGTCCTACAATTTGTGCTAAATATAGGTTTATCATTCAACCCTTGTTTCCCTGCATTTTACACCACCATGGCCTAACTAAATATGACGAACTTTCTCATCAGTATTGCCTACCAATCCTGAATCCTACCAAATTTGTCATAGAGAATGTTCATATTTATTTGCTTGATTGGTTATTATGCAACATACATGTATTAATTATTAACCTAAGGAACCCCAATACGCCACAGTATATGAAAGAATACACCCACTGCTATGCTACAAAATGGCACTATAACATCACCGCTGCATTATATTATATTAGGACTGGAAACGTCATTCGTGTTGTTAGAAAGGATGTCTGTGCATGCTTTTAATTTTAGTGAAGGGGAACTGGCATGGGGAGGTGGGAGAGAGACAGACTTTTAGAGGAACACTGGCAAAGAAAGATTAGTTTCATCCAGTACATGCATCATTGCAAGCTGTGTACAAATTTTATTTATCAGAATGCATCAACATGCAGAACCCTTTCTTCACAACCACACACACATGTAAGATAACTTCTGCGATACAGCATGTACTTGCCATGGGTGCTATGTCCATCATCAAATAAACAAAGTAGTCCATTCATGTAAATAGTGTTAGTTGATCAGACAAAAGTAGATACCACCTATTTTTGATCATTTCATTACAATGGAGTGCTCTTGAAATTAAAGTCATGTGTAATAAACTGTTTGTCTACTTAACCCTTTCCCAAAGGTTCATGCCCATTTCCAATCCCGCCACTTTACTATCTATTAATACATTGTATGCATGGTTCAATCTCAAGAAATCATTACACACAAGCACACTGTACATGTACCACAGTCCTGGCTCATGTGATAACATTAAGTGATGTTACCACATTGGTTTGGGTTCAAAGATACACCACCAACAACAGATGTTCTTACTGCACCCACACACCCTGACTACTCCTTGCCACACCTGTGCCTTATGACCACATAAAATGCTGCACCTTTTTTAGTCAAGGATGAACCTCCTCTAGTGTAAGAAGAAATACATGTACCTTCAACTACAGAATGTAGTTGACATAGAAATGCACTCCCTCACATAATAAAGACTTGCATGGCTGGTAAGAGTGGAATGCATTTGTACACTGATGTAATGTGTAACTTTATTCCATTTACATCACATTCTTATGTAGCTGTTGTGGAGGCCAAACATAAAGCAACTAAAGACGCAAAAAATTAATTGCATATCATTTTAGACTAATTTTGAGAAAGCTATAGCCTTTATGGTTACCTATACCACAACAGGCACATCTTTGCAATTTCTATTCAGACAAACATTTCCCCGGCCATTGTGCACTTAACTAACTGCAAAAGAGGCAATGTAATATCTCATCATATGGTACATGATCAAGAAGCAGTACAGGTACATGAACTTGTATATGGAACAGTTTTTTGTGCACATATACTTTAATTACATCATCCCAATTATCCACATTCTGGAAACATGGAAGTGGCAGAACCAAACTTTATCTCCTCAGTAAAGTTTTGGTAATCCAGCTGACTATGCCAATCTAATGCACATGTATGCCTAGGTCATTGAAACACAACAACGTACATACATGTACTTTAGTTGAAAGTGTGGCTAAGTGGTCATGACACAGTGACTTGAGCTATGAAAGAGCACAATGAGCTGAGCTACCAGAGGCCTACTGGAGGTAATTCCAAGTGAGATATCTCACTCCTTTGCAAGTGATGAAACTGCTACATAAAATTACAGAACTTTAAAATTAAAAAATGTTTTAATTAATCTGAGCACCAGGGACTCCTTCCCCTGGGAAGCACCATCTACCTCTTCAGGGGCAGGGCTGCGGTCAGGGACATACAGGTAGAGGAGAAGTACCCCATCATGCTCAACAAGTCCATCAAAAGCATTTCAACTTCTAAGCAGATAAGCCCCCTGGACAGTTCCCAGGGCCCTGGTGACCGCCAGATACCTCTCCACAACCATGGAGAGGAAAGAGTACTGTAACTCACAATCTAGGGACAACCAGATAGCCAGCTGTGAACACAGCAGGAAGGCAAAACTCTTGAGGAAGAGGTTGGCCACCTCCTGCCCCTCCCTGTTAGCCAAGGACATGCAGAGGAGCTCCTTAAAAATTTTCATGAGCACTACAGTGCATATGTGTTCACTTGTTTTCAATGATTTCACCTCGACCCTATTATACAATAGAATGTTAGTTAATTATATTAAGCACAACTCCATACATACATACATACCTACATACGTACGTGCGTGTGTACACACATACATACATACATACATACATACATACATACATACATACATACATACATACATACATACATACACACACACACACACACACACACACACACACACACACACACACACACACACACACACACACACACACACACACACACACACACACACACACACACACACACACACACACACACACACACACACACACACACACACACACACACACACACACACACACACACACACACACACACACACACACACACACACACACACACACACACACACACACACACACACACACACACACACACACACACACACACACACACACACACACACACACACACACACACACACACACACACACACACACACACACACACACACACACACACACACACACACACACACACACACACACACACACACACACACACACACACACACACACACACACACACACACACACACACACACACACACACACACACACACACACACACACACACACACACACACACACACACACACACACACACACACACACACACACACACACACACACACACACACACACACACACACACACACACACACACACACACACACACACACACACACACACACACACACACACACACACACACACACACACACACACACACACACACACACACACACACACACACACACACACACACACACACACACACACACACACACACACACACACACACACACACACACACACACACACACACACACACACACACACACACACACACACACACACACACACACACACACACACACACACACACACACACACACACACACACACACACACACACACACACACACACACACACACACACACACACACACACACACACACACACACACACACACACACACACACACACACACACACACACACACACACACACACACACACACACACACACACACATACATACATACATACATACATACATACATACATACACACTCACACACACACATATACATACACACATACTTACATATCTGTTGGCCACACCTTCCTAGGTTGGCTATGTCAGCTCCTCTAACATCCTGTCCTTTGCGTCCAGTTCTGCCCTGCACTGGTTGACTACAGAGGCAATCTTGGCCTATGCCCTTCTGTTCAGCTCATACAGTTTGGCCTTGTTATCTTCCTGGATATGGGACAGCTGGAGATGGTGAACCCTAACCCGTCGGGCCCTTGCTTCATCACAACCGAACGTTCCTGCCATTCCTGACCTGCTGTTCAGGTATGCAGAGAGAGAGACACACCCAAGTGAACAGTGAAGATAACAAGTTAGAAATTAAAAAAATCCCTTCACTTACGACCACAGGTACAGTATCCTTTGTCCCAGGCTAGGATTGTGATCAGACAACAATGTAAACACAACAAACTGCTGCTGAATACTATATGTAGAAATTTTTTCACCTGCTCTCTTCAATTCAATCTCTTCACATCAGATGCAGCTTTTTTGGAGGTGTGGGATCATGTATAATGCAATACAAACAAGGTCCTAGGGGATGAGCCAGCAAAACAGAGGTTATGTAGGCTGTTTACAACAAAAGAGCTGTATGGAGTGGTCCAGGAAACTCGGGGGAGCGTTATAGGCATATGTGCATCACTAATCACCATACATGTACCAGTACATGTACATGTAGTGCATTTTAGTGAAAGTGTGTAGCATGCACTGAAAGCTGACTACAGCTGGCATGGGCTTGATGTTTGAAACTGTCTGGCAAAGCCTGGACCTGTTATGGTAACAATTTACTGCCAGTTACAGCTATAGCCTTCAATGCATGCTGCACACTCTCACTAAAATGCGCTACATGTTCATGTGCTTTGATGTGGTGTGTATGTGTGTTTTTACCAATTCACCTATATCATTGACTCAATGACAGGGTTTCAAGGTGTGTGTGTGTGTGTGTGTGTGTGTGTGTGTGTGTGTGTGTGTGTGTGTGTGTGCGTGTGTGTGTGTGTATGTGGCAGTGTGTATGTGTGTGTGTCGGGGGAGGTGTATGTATTTGGTTATTGTGACTTAAGTCACAATACCACCCACTGTCAATCTATGATTACGTAAATGTCAATTGCAAACATCCATCACCTTCCCACTATTAATAAGGAATAGTAAAGATGGTAATATATTGGTTTCCACCAGACCTGAGCGAATTCTTTCCCACCTACATGTACATGTACAATATACCAGTGTGTTCTGAAGACCTGGGTTACATGTATCATATCTGCCTTGCAGAAAGCTTTGAGTAGTATTGATAATGTTCTCATTTAGCCAGGAGTACATGTATAAGGGTGTTAATATGTGTTAGAATCAGTCTAGGGGCATTGTGCCCCTCCAGACTGGACCTAACCTCACTTTTGATGAACAAGCAGGTGTGATGAACAAGCAGTGATGAACAAGCAGGTGTACACAATGTACATGATGTGGTTCCAATGGAACATCCAGATTTTAATGCCACTAATTTATTTTCTAAGGTTTATGTACATCTACAATATATTAATGTATGGCTAACTTTAGGGCATTCCGTCAATCAATGTTTGCCCCACAGCCTGAATTTTATTTGGAATGTCGTTCTAAATTGTGAACAGCTCAGAGTCAGGCAATGTTTAAAATTTCTGTTTAACTGACTTGCATTGGACTTCAGATAAATTAAATGTTTCCATGTTCATGTAGGTGTGTAGGGGCAGAGCATATTATAGGCATGATCACTAAAATGGAAATGCGCAAATGAGTGTCAGCTGCTCAATATAAGTTATAGTAGGTAAGGGGAGGGGTAGGGGTAGTGGTAGGTAAGAGGAGGATTAGGGAAGGTGGTAGGTAATGGGAAGAGTGGTTCCATCAAGTGTGTTCGGGGGCACAACAAAGTATTTGGGAATATCCTTTTACAAAGTGGATGTGTAATCTGTGTCAGAAGAAGCACATGTACATGTGTGTGTCTAACTGCATGTGATTGTAATATGTTTCATTCAGCCTGTACTGTTTTATTTCCATATAGCCTAATATCTCTGACAAAATTTTGATAAAAGGTTCATTGTAAAGCAATGAGGTTGTCTCAACAAATACAACATGTAAATCCATTACTAAGGCATAACTCAAAGACTGGAAATAAATTTAATAAACAGCTCTCAAATAGCGGTTTGAATGTACATTTATGCGAAATAACTTCGAAATACAAAATAAATAACAGTTAGTCATTTGAAAAGTTCCTGGAATGCAGTATCCACATCAACAACAGGAGAGGAGAGGAAATGTTCCACACAAGTAGTATGACCATTCTTTGCAAAATAGTGCAATAGAGTATAACAATCCTGTAGTGCATATGAAACAATACATGTAGTTCACCATACATGGTACACTGTAGGTACATGTACCAATGCACACACCAACTCACCACCTTAGTGTTCACATCAATACCAGGTTTGGAAAGGAGACGTTCCACGTTAGCAGTATGACCTTCCCATGAAGCAAGGTGTAATGGAGTATATCCATTCTGGAGTGGGTATAATTATTCAGTCAACATGGTGGGTCACAATGTACATGTATAAAACAGTTCTCCAATAACAAGAGCTCATCAGGTATCCAGGGAGTACATATTGATGGCTTGTCATTGGACCTGTTCCAGAAGTTCCACTGCCAAGACACTCAGCTGTACAGACTAAGGAGGCCTGTACAGCTGATCATAAATCACATATTTAGATGGCAGTGTGCGAACACAATCTATGAGCAGTAATGTACTTATAGCAAAAGATTGCTGTTGTGAGCAGCTGTACAACTCTATGTGACCTTATTCTACAGCCATGGCAGCCCTCCATGGGAGGAGGCTTGCTAATGTGAGGGCTCCGCTGGCAAGAGGCTTGCTGACATATACATAAATTAAATGGTACTTACATGTGCACATGGTGTGTTTAACAACCTACATGTATAATCCTCAATCCTATTCAGGTAGCATAATAATAATAATAATAAAAATAATCATAATCATATTTCTCAATGCATTTTACAGATAATGCACTGGACGAAGCCTTAATTATAATGGCATGATTAAATGCACTTATATACTTCCTATTTAAATGGATAAAGGAGATAGATCTTCAGATTTAAGACGTGACATATACAACATGTTGTGGCAAGGAATTCCAAATAGGAACATATAACACCAGGAGTGGAAAGGAGATGTTCCACACAAAATTCACATCCTCTGTGCACCCCTGAGTCACCAGCGTGATATCTTGGTCAATATTAGGCCACCATACATGTGAACGAGCCAAAGCCTTCATCTTTACTGTACCCTGGTGTCCACCATGTAATTCCGTCAACACCTTCTGTTGAAGCTCTGAGGGAACTATCACTCTTATCCCCCACATCAAGCATCCCTGTTCTACTGAGAGCTCCAGACGTCTATCAAAGTAGGGTTTCAATTCTTTTGTGATACCAGGTGGCCATCCAGATTGAACAAATACCAACACCTTTGACAACAGTGGGTCATGATTTGTAGCCTGTCTCAAACGATCTGATGTAACTGGTAAAACGTCCACCTGTTTTAACATGAAAACATCTGTGTCATCCATTCTCTTCAGCCTGTGCTCCACCTCCAATGGAAGCCTGGAGAGTGCATCAGCATTTGCATGTTGCAGTGTACTCCTATACTGGATGCTGTAAGAGTACTCTGACAAAAAGAGAGCCTGTCTCTGCAGTCTGGATGCTGCTGTAGCTGACATTGGTCTGCCTGGATTGAATAATGATGTGAGGGGCTTGTGGTCTGTAACCAAGGTAAATCTGCGGCCATATAAGTACTGGTGGAAACGTTTAACCCCCCAGACCACGGCTAATGCTTCCTTGTCGATCTGTGAGTAATTGTGTTCAGCTGGGCTCAAGGTTCGGGATGCATAGGCAACTGGATGCTCCGCTCCATCCGCCAGAACATGAGAAAGTACTGCCCCCAGGCCGTACGGGCTTGCATCACATGACACTGTAACGGGGAAGTTTGGGTCAAAATGTGTAAGTATGATATCTGAAGCCATTAGCTGTTGAACTCCCTGAAAAGCTGTCACACATTCTGGAGTCCATGCCCATTTGATATTCTTTTGCAGTAGACGATGCAGAGGTGCCAGTTTGTGAGAGAGATTTGGCAGGAACCTATGATAGTAGTTAACCATTCCCAAGAAGGCCCTTAGCTGAGTTACATTGCGTGGTTGTGGAGCTTCTAGGACAGCGTTCACCTTCTCAGGAACCTTATGTAGACCCTCTTTATCTATGCGGAATCCATAGTAGGTGACTTCTTTTTGGAAGAATGAGCATTTTTTCCTATTCACCGTGAGGTTGTACCTATTCAGTCTTTCCAGTACCCGGTCCAGCAACTGAAGGTGTTCTTCCTCAGACGAGCCTGCTACTATTATATCGTCCAGTAGGCACTGAGTCTTAGGAATTCCTTCCAGTACTTGCTCTATCGCCCGTTGCCAAATGGCAGGTGCAGAGGCAACGCCAAACGGCAAGCGGTTGAAGCGATATAATCCCCTGTGAGTGCTAATAGTGGCCAGTATCTTGGATTCTTCCTCAAGCTCCATCTGTAGATAAGCCAAATGAAGATCAATCTTGCTGAATGTGTTGCTGCCACCCAGATTGGCCAGTATATCTTCGATGCGAGGCAATGGATACTGATCTACCTTCAAGTGTGGGTTAAGCGTGGACTTGAAGTCCCCACAGATGCGAACTGATCCATCAGCCTTTGGCACCACCACGATTGGAGTTGCCCACTCACTCCAGGATACTGGGATCAGAACTCCTTCTTTAACCAGCTTCTCCAACTCCAACTCAACATTTTTCCTAAGGCTGTACGGAACTTGACGTGCTTTCAAGAATACTGGGGCCACACCTTCCTTTAGGTTGAGACGACCCCTGATGTTAGCCAACTTGCCAATAGCCTTCTGTTGAATGCTTGGATACTTTTTTAACAGGGCATCAATCCTATGCTGTTGACGTTTATCACTTGGGTCACTAACTGTTAACGGCTTAACATCGTGCCAATCAATCGGAACCTTACTAAGCCAGTTCCGACCCAGCAATGGTGGTCCTCTACCCTCCATAACCACCAAGGGTAAGCCGGTGCAAATTGCACCCTTTTTAACGTTTACCCTGATTTGTCCTTTGGGCTTCACTTTTTCTCCTGCATACGTTCTAAGTTGAATCCGAGTCCTCTCCAAGGGAATAAATCTGAACTTTTCTTGATATACATCATAAGGAAGTAGTGAAACAGCTGCTCCAGTGTCCAGTTCCATTTGTATGGGGCTTCCTTCCATCTCCACAGTGACTATTGCTGGTTTATCTGTGGTCCATTGGTGGGACCCTTTTTCCCACAGTATCGGCACTCTTCATTGATGAAATGACATGTCTGGGGACTATGGGAACCTTCACAGCGGTAGCAATGTTGTACAGGGTTCCTCTGAAGCTTGTGCACTTCTGCCTCAGTCTCATGGAACTGAGCTGCCTCTTTAGCTGCTCTTTCAGCAATTTCAGCTTCCTCCAGGGCTTTCTTGAAGGTTAAGTCTGCTATGGTGAGGAGGCGTCCAGTTCCATGAGACTGAGGCAGAAGTGCACAAGCTTCAGAGGAACCCTGTACAACATTGCTACCGCTGTGAAGGTTCCCATAGTCCCCAGACATGTCATTTCATCAATGAAGAGTGCCGGTACTGTGGGAAAAAGGGTCACATTGCAAGAGCATGTAGGGCCCGGAAGAGGAAAGGTGGCCACACTAAGGAATGGAGGGATCAGCAAGAGAAGACGCAGGCAGTCAAGAAGTTAGAGGGCGATGTGAAACAGGACGATGATGGCTCAGATGAAGAATGTGCGCTATACGCCATTGGGACCCACCAATGGACCACAGATAAACCAGCAATAGTCACTGTGGAGATGGAAGGAAGCGGAGGAGTGTGGAGTATAACACATGGCACACCATTTAATATTTTTAAAAGATCGTACGCGTGTCCCAGTCCATCGAGCAACCATGTGCATCATCAGCTTTTTTTCTAAGCGCCTTCTTACGTATTAGGCTACCTAGTAGATCTACTAAGTCGACGCAACTTTGGATAAAGGTCTGAAACGGTAATCATCGTAGACCGCCATCATCTTTTCAGTTATCTCCTCACGTGAGATCAAATCACGTGATATACAATACTCTTGTTCGGCTATAACGTGGTAGTGAAAAGAAGGCGTGCAAATGAGCGACTTAGTACTGGTGCGGTGACTGATCGACGAGACACTGAGCGTCATATCAACAGCAAATGCCGAAAACGCAGGTTCCTACGTTGGAGCTATTTCTAGAATCCGATGGAGTGGATATTATGAAGAGCAAAAAAATCAGCCAATTACAGTAACACATCAGGTAAGTCGTTCGGAGACTATTTTAATTTATAACCTTAAACCTAATCCTCCCTTTTAACATAACTTACATATATCAGCTATGTCTAGTAACAGTGATGATGATAGTTTCCAATAATATCATCTCATTGCCATCCAATGTCAGGTAAGCTATATTGTACATTTGTGTTTATTTATGCATGTGTATACTATTACTATTTGATGCTTCACATATATGTATAGGCAGACAAGAACAAAGTCTCAATGAACAGGTTGGGATTTATTGATTATGGATGTGTCCTGATTCTTCTCTGGTACTTAGGTGACATATACATATATGCTGCGGTGGACTGCAATGAGGCCACTGTACAGCATAGGAAGAAGCAGCCAGTCTGCAGACTACGTACAAGATGACATTCCTAAGCAGCGTATAGTAAGGAGTCCTGGAGCAGCCAGACTGCAGACTATGTACACGAAGACACTCCTAAGCAGCATAGTAAGGAACAGCCTGCCGATCCTGTTGATGAGAGTAGTGAGTCTAATCTTGTTATTTTTTTGCCTCAATCATTTTAATTCACACCATATAGTGGCTTAGAAAGCTAGTGAAGCCAGCAGTGCCTGTGAATAGGAAACAGGTACATTGAAATATACTATTCATTTATACATTGCAGGTTGAATTGCTATACCCAATGCCAACTAGATGAAGCAGTTGACCAGAGCTACATGTATGATTGTCATATGGAGCTTGTTATAAGTCTAATGCCAGTATTCTTCACACCTTCTATCATGGATGTGTCAAGTCGCGGAGCTAATGCATATGTAAGACAACATTAAAACGCACCAGATCTGGTTAAGTATGGTCTTGCATTGCTCGATTGCATCTTCAGCAAACATAAGCAATGAACTCCACAACGAGCAAAACTTTGTCCACAAAACCTCCTTTGTCACCTACAAGATTGAAGGTACAATATTTGAAGTCAACATTGTGAAATAGTTATCTTATCCATTTACAGAATGTATTGACAAAACGTTTGGGAATGGATCATGATCAGTGACAGCACATGATTACGAGATCAGGAAATCCCTCAATCCAAAGTGTAGGAACAAGCTGAGAGAGAAACTGTTTTTAAAAAGAAAAGTTGCTGAATGGCAAGTAGTGCTGTAATGTGCAATGAGAGCTCCGATAGTATGATGATTTGAAAAAGACATTCATGTCAAGTCATGTGATGTGGGAATGGGTCCACGGCATTAATACTCTTCGACAAGAGTCTTGAGCAAGTCTTGGACAAGATCTTGTGCAAGACTATACTCATACCAATGATGACTGCACATGCACATGCGTACATCTACTGTACCCAGTCCAGGAAGGTAATAGTCCATTACATCGGGCGGCACTCAGAGGTCATACTGATTGTGCGAAACATCTCCTTTACACTCCTGGTATTGATGTAAAAATTTGTGATAAGGTGAGTACATGTACATGCTTCCTGAAAAGATCTGAAGATAAGTGTAGTGTACAATCTTGTACATGTATTTAAGCTATTTGGTGACTAAGCTAAGCATTGTGCAATGTGATGATTTGTAATTGATGAAACATCTTTACCTCTGCATGTGTACATGCGCACATACATCTCTAATAATGTGGAGTATACATGTATTACACAGTACAAAATAATTGCCTTGCAACCATTTATAATAAAGGCCTACCAAATTCCACTATTGCTGGTCATTTTGGCCTATTGTAACATGTTTCATTTTGTAAATGTTGCTCTGGCAGGAATGGCAAGGTCCCCATACCTTGTATGTAGTGTACATGTATGCACCCCTCCCCACCCCCACAATGCACAATATTGATACGTATATGTGCGTGTATGTATACATGTGTATATGTGCCGTAGCACAGTGACTGAGGGACATGTACACATGTACAATGTAAATGTACGATATATATATGTACATGTAGTTTCTCTGGGTTTAAAAAAAATAGACCTAGGGAAGCATTTAACTTACAGTTTCTAACCCTGATCATTAGATCAGGCAGACTTTGTTCAATCATGTTCATTGCACCCACCATGATGTTGACTGCACTATTGTATCCACTCCAGAATGGTGATACTCCATTACACTACGCTGCAAGGGAAGGTCATACTACTTGTGTGGATTGTCTCCTTTCTACCCTGGTATTGATGTGATCATTAAGAATAAGGCAAGTTCAGTCTTGCTTTCTGAATAGGATTGATGATACTTGTTGTGTACATGTACATGCATTTGAACAGTTAGGAATACAATCACACTGGTCATGTAATTATCTCTTAATATACAGGGTGTTACACAATCCACTGATAATGGTTGTTCAAATTTCTATCATTAAAATATAAATGCTTGTGATATAAAATTAATTAAATAATAATTTTAAAAATCTCAAAACTCCTACATAAAGTACATCGCGAATAAAAAGAATCTTTCAATTTGAAATAACTCTTAATAACTCTTCTAAAAGAGATACGTACAGGTAAATAGAAGTAGACAATTTAGTGTTAGCAGTATTTACATACCCACCCTTCATTACTATTATGAAATTGATTAGGGGTCATTGTATCTTGATTGAGTGAATTAAGTAGTTGAATTTAGTAATCAATCATTGGAAATTCGAATGACCTTTAAGCTTTTGGATACCTATAATTCTATTTTTTGGTTGGCAATTTCAGTTCTTGAAAATAAAAGTTAATTATTATTAAACCCGAACCCTATCAGCAACACTTTTGTTTTTATGCATTAATATGTGTAACTTTAAAAAAAATTCATATTTAGTTTGTTTACATCAACATTTAAGCCCGCGTTACTAGAGCATATGCAATAATTTACTGTTTGTGGTAAATTTATAAACAATTTTCCTTGATTGAGAAAAAATAATTAATATACATATTTATTTATTTATTTATATCAGACATCATCAGAGCATTTAGCAACAATTATTTGTTAATTAACTGTTTTACTTGATTGTGGAACACCCTCTGCATGTGGCAAGCTCTCATGTTAGAGCTCTAAGCTGCACGTATTGTGATAGTAGCCATGGAGGGCTGCCATGGCTTCAGAATAAGGTCACAGAGTTGTACAGCAGCTCACAACAGCAATCCTTTGCTATTGCATTCTTTAGTACACATGTATTTGGCTGAGGTGGTATGTGGTTGTGCCAAGCCTTGGGATTAATTTTGACATGTACTACATACATGTACATGTACACGTATGTTTCAAGGGCCACTGCATTTACTATTTACATCTCTGGTACCCACTCCAGTATGGTGTTACTCAACTTGCTGCAAGGAGAGGTCGTACTGCTTGTGTGGAACGTCTCCTTTTCACTCCTTGTATTGATGTGAACATTAAGAATAGTGTGAGTTTTGTCTTTCCTCAATAGGATTAATTATATACATGTTATTGAGCAGTTACATGTACAAATACAATATGTAATATTTTATCCATTAAAAGCTGTGGCTTCTATTCACCGTTAAAATATATAAGTGCATGTGAATGCTATTAATTACCTCAGTGTACTTTTGGTACTTGTAAATCAAATCAAATCAAATCAAATCAAATCAAATCAAATCAAATATCGAGCACAATGTTTATGTCACAACTATCAAGCTGAGGTTTGTATGCAAAGATAAATACGAATCATTGTTAGGTAGAAAAATGGTTAAAAAAAATACACGTTTGCTGGCTTGATAGTTATGAAATAAACATCATGCTCGATTTTTAACGATACATTTTATTTAGCAGATTCAACAAATGATATCTTGCTCAATTGAAGTTTTCTCGAGTGAATTTCTATATGTAAATGTACATGTGTAGGTTCAAAGTGCTTTTAGATGTGGGTTATCTGCCATAAGGTCCGCTGCTGTGGGGTACATACTGAGTAGCTGTCTGCCGTAGTGTCCACCCCATATCTGAAACTACACACATGTACAGTGCACATGTACATGTACTAGCATACTTGACCACACAAGTTCCATTCCTTAAAATTTGCTCTGTGGGACCTGGACTGGTGAGGTCCCCAGACCCCATATTTACGTGTACGTGTACATGTACATGTATGCACCCACTTGCGAAGTTCTCATGTACATGTACATGTATGTGAAGTAGCGCAGTGACTGTACTACATTTACATGTACATGTACATCTACTGCACCCACTCCAGGAATTAAGGTAACTACACCTAGCTGCAATGAGAGGTCGTGCTACATGTACCTGTGTAAAATTTCTCCTTTCCACTCCTGGTATTGATGTGTACACCATGAATAAGGTAAGTTCATGCTTCCTGAACAGGATTGACCGTACATGTTGTGTTGTATTGGAATAAATAGGTTACAACACATTATCATTTAATACATTGCATACATGTGCACGTGTCAGTGAGCCTCTTGACACAAGAGATCTCACATTTAAGGACCCAGTGAGATTTTATTTAAAAACCTTCCAAAAGTGCCATTCTGAAGAAACCAAAAATCTTGGCTCTACATGTATAGTTCAAATGTGATTGAGAACATTAAAACGATTGTATAACACGAAGATTTGTTATTGCTGGTTTCTTATAATACCTTTACTTGTATGTACGTACTTGTGATGTGCAGTACCTTTAATGTTTTAGCTGAAACAGAAGATAGTATACATGTAGCCTCTTGTACTTTCATTATTTAGCCCTCAGCCATGCATTCTAGTCCCACAACTTGTAAACAACCGATAGCTGAAACAAAAGGAAGTACTTGTTAAAATGTATCATTTTGCTCTTTCAGTTTCTAATCTACATGTACATGTGTACATCTCGTGTACCCACTCCAGGATGGTTATACTCCATTACATGAGGCTGCAAGGCTGCCAACTGATGCAAAAGGACCCTAAACTGACTCCGGTACATCCGTGGGAATATCCTGAAGGTCCTTGGCGGCGGGTACATTTGGATTTTGCAGGTCCAGTTGAAGGCCAAGTTTTTCTGGTGGCAGTGGATGCTTACTCAAAATGGCCAGAGGTTGTGATGATGCAGGACACTACAGCATCCACAACTATACAGGAACTGCGGTCCCTTTTCGCACGTTGGGGCATTCCACAGCAATTAGTGACAGATAACGGGCCCCAATTTGTAGCACAAGAGTTCCAGATGTTTGTGAAGGCAAACAACATAAAACATGTAAAATCCAGTCCATATCATCCAGCAACCAATGGTCTCGCTGAGCGATTTGTGCAGACACTGAAGAGAGCACTGAAAGTTTCCAAACATGAGAGGAGAACACTGCAACACAGGGTGGCCCAGTTCCTGTTGAACTACAGAAATGCTCAACATGCTACCACAGAGGAAAACGGAACCGCTCTGCAATCACCAGAGGCTTTGGAGCCAGATGAGCTGTCAGCGCCTCCATGAGTTCCTTAATTGTCTTCTCCCCCGGTTTTTGTGGAGCCACCAGCGCTCTTAGGAGGCCAAACGTCTCCCGGCCAATGCAGCAGAGAAAGGTGTCTTTCTTCTTCTCCTCTTCTATCCCATTCGCAGCAAAGTAATGGTTTAATCGCTCTAGGTAACTAGTCCAGTCTTCCGTTGCCGAATCAAACTCCCCAATCTTTCCTATAAGTCCAGCCATAGTTCCGCACTATCGCTTCTATCCCACCCTCGTCGCCACTGTAAAATCCTGGGAAAGTTCGATGGCAGAAGATTGGTATTAACACAGCCACACAGAAAACGTGCTCATACATACACGGGTTACACAATACAGAAATCAGTTAATCAATTATTATTAGTTAATAATTGTTATACTCCACATTAGTGAAACATTAGTCTGGGGACCAGACAGATGGCTGTACTACAGTCTGATCCCCAGACTAGTGAAACATCTGACGGAATCATACAAAATGGGCTCGAATGTGCAGCAGAAGACTTTTTTTCAGTCTTTGGAGTAAGTATTTGCCCGATGAACCTGAGCTACCGACCGATTTTAGCGACCGACCTTCAAGCACTAATACGCTGGGACTTAAACTCCTCCAAAATCTAGTATACTTTTTGTGCAATAGTCTCTTCGTCACAATCTCACTTTTAAAAAGCTTTGTCAGACCTTATAAAACTTGTACATGTTTCAAATGAAGCCCTTCATGGATTATGATTTTCCAATTGTAATTCACTACGTATTTCTGTAACACCTTTACATGTATGATAGATTTTTTTTTAATGAAATGAAATGTTGTGTAAGAGTTAGTCAAGTTGAAAAATCGTTTTAGAAGGTAAGAGCATTCATATGACTTAAGGCTTGCTGGATGCTGGAATTACATTAGATGTGAGAGAAGAACTAATTACACAAAGTTATATGATGTTGCTGTCTACCAGGCACTTGAATGATTAGGAATGGATTTTTAGTATGGAGATTGCAATGAAGATGGAATACGAAGAAAAATATATAGTAAAAGGTGTTTTATTAATTATTGAAAGATAAGCTAGAAGCTATTCGTAATGCTGGGTTTCAGGGTACAGATGATGCTGTGTCAACCTTTAAATCATACTATTTGAAAAACACTTCATATCATGTAAAAGATAAGAAGACACTACGAGACAGTTCAGTTTGTGAGTTTGAGGATGAAGGAATCAGAAGGCTTGGGTCAGTTAGAAAATTCTGTATATTGATAGAAGGACCTTTTGCTATACTGAATTGATGTCTTAATTTGAGTGAGAGCAGGATGGCATTTTGAATGACATACCATTTAGCAAGCCTGACTTAGCAAATGCAGCAACAGATATATTCTTTGTAAAAGTGAAGAAAGTGTCTATTACAAAGATTATTACAGTAGCTTCCGTCATTAGTACAGAAATGCATATACATATCCCTATAGCTATCAAACATTCTCATAGTGATATAATAGTTAATTCTTATGAAAAACACTGAGAAATAATGGAGCTGAGCTATACTTGTTGTATGCTGTTTTGACATTATAAATGTAATTTGCATCAGTGTAATGTACAGAAACCTCACTAAAAGGGGAAGTAAATTAATGAGTATCTCTTGTCCTATGCTCTGACGCAGAACTCAAAGTACCTTACACATTTCTTGCCTGTGAAGGCAAGATCTTGAGTAATCTTGGGCAAGACTTGCCCAAGAAGGCAAGATCTTGGGCAAGTCTTGCGCAATAACTTTTTGCTGGGGCAGGCTTGGGAACCCTGATTAACATGTTTGTCAGGTGCTTGGAGACTGGCTGCCATTGTTGTCAGTCTTGTCCCCTGCATTCTTGTGCCCTGCACACTTGTCCCCTACACTCATGTGCCCTGCACACTTGTCCCTCTTGTCCTCTCCACTCTTATCCCTGCACTCTTGTCCTATCAAGTGATAGTACCAACAACGTGTTTTGCCCAAGTTCTACACCTATAACCAAATGCCACCAAGAAGAAAGCAAAAATTGCGTCCCACGTGCTAACTTCATACATATACATGACCTGATAAAGACGAGAACGTAATACGTCGATTGAAATGGTCATACTTACCTCTAGTTTCATGTTGGACTTACAGGTATCGACTTGTATTATTGGTGCCATGCAATGTGTTCTGCCCAAATTGTCGACCTAACCAAATGTGCACACAAAAATAAATAAAAAATTAAAAAACACTTTACTGACTGTGAGGCACGCTCAAATCGAAACACTGCCGAAAAGAAATAAAAATAAAATGCAGAACTTCTTAAGTCCTTTTTAATTCCCCGTCGTCCTACGCGTAGAATTATCGTCCTACGCGTAGTACGCAAGTTAAAATTGTTTTTAAGCAAACTCATATGAACAAAGAACAAACCAAAATCACGTTGTACTGTAGAAATGGTTATCAATTCAGAAAACACTGGTATTTCCTTGCAATTCTTCAAAGATTGTCAAATACAGTCAATACTGCATTGCTAAAAGATGTATTTGCGGTAAATGGCCAAGCAACTTCAAGTACCAAAAAGTAATGTGTGCAACATGTTTAAAAAAGGGGGGGGGGGGGGGGGGGGGGGGGGGTTGTAAGACAGGTCTTTTGCACTAAGCATACATTGTAGATTTGGAATTTGCTAGCTCCACAAGCTAATAAACGATAGGTTTTTGTCAGACTCATGTTGCTGGAATAGCCAAGTGAATGGACAAAATCTTTCAAAACCTACAGTGTGTTTTTGGTAAAAATGGCAAAACCAATTAGAGCAAAAACACTGCCATAGAATATATAAAGTATTACACACATAATGCTTCAAAAAACAAAGTTATACTTGTACTTTTTTCTGTGATAATAAAATTAGCAGGGGAAAACATTCAGTTACAACAGATCAATACAGAAGTTGAGATCGGGTTGATCCCACATCAACCAACGGCAGCACGGATCATGAGTATGTGAGAGCTTTGTTACAAGTAGGTGCAAAGGCCAACCTGCAGGATAAGGTACATTCCTGATTGGTTTAAATTGTAAATGCGTCATTGCACTTCCTTCTTCACTTCCTCTCTCCCTCTCCAACAACACATGTAGTATCATTAAAATCATAAAAACCACTTTTTATAATTAAACCTCATCATGACTAGCTACGTGTCTATGGACCACCACTATCTCAGGCAGAGGGTACTGGGGAGGAGTGGGACACAGACGCTACTCTTCATACTTCTCAAATTGAATGTGTACTGCCTGCTGGTAATCATGGCTCCAACAGCCAAGGTAAAGGAAAATCAGCTCGGATTCCTATTGAACAGCTCTGTAAAATGTAGTCCGCAGGTAAAATACATGCCCACTGGCAGCTACATCATGTACATGTAGCAGTCACAGCTGGACAATCCACACATCGTCGCAGCCCTACCATTACCTATTCAGCTGAAGAGGCAGAAGAAAACAAGATAGCTGCTGCTCTGGTGTGTGCCAGGGATGGCCTTTACTCAAAGGCTTGCTCTATTCTTACGTTGCACTTCCAGTGGTCTGGCACCCAACTGCGAGGAGACCTTTGTACGTCTCAAATCCAAGCATCCGTTTTCAGACCCTCCAGTAATTCCTCATTGCCCATCATCTGCAGATCAATCTTAATTCTCAGTCTCCTCTCCAACTTCCCCCAAAGTACAATATGTACAAACTTCTCAAATCTTTTAAAACAGCAACTGCCTGTGGGCCTTCTGGAATGCGAGTTCAGCACCACCTAGATGCAATGAAAGTTACCCTGCCTCTCTCACTGCAAACCACTCTGTGCCATGTTGTTATATATGCTCCTGGCTGGTCAAGCCCCTGCTTGTTTGGCCCCTCTAATTGCTTGAGGCAACTTAACGGCCCTCCTCAAAATCACGGACTCTGGCTGGGACGTTCATCCGGTTGCTGTTGGAGAGGTACTTAGACCGCTTGTGAGCAAATGCGCCTGCTACCTTTAGAAACACAAGGCAGAAGATTTTTTCCAACCGTTTCAGTTTGGAATTGCGTGTCCAGGGGGATCCGAATTTAAGATCATTCATCGTCTTCGACAATGTACATGTGTCATCTCTCATAAATCGAATTTGGACTTTGGAGTACTCAAAATTGACATGCAGAACGCATTTAATATCTTGTCTATCGCCAAGGCATCCTACATGAGTGTTTGGCTAACTTTCCTGAGCTTCTGCCTTGGGTAGTGTGGTGCTACTTCCAACATTACACTCTACACTGTGGCATCCATTGGGAGTGCTTCACTCTGCCTCTGGGGTCCAGCAGGGACACCCTTTGGGCCCTTTGCTGTTCTCCATAGTCCTGCAATCTATTCTCAAATCTCTTGCTGAGGATGCAGAGTACAATTCCTTAAATTTTAACTGTTGGTACATAGACGATGGTGTTTTTGTAGGGGCCTTAGTTAAGGCAGTACATATGGTACTACTAAGGGTCTGCTTCTGAATCTATCCAAGTGCCAGCTGTTTGGACCGTGTGATCCAACACGTTTTCACTGTTCCATTCCCCATCAGTCGGCAATAAACTTTGACATCCTGGATGCCCCCATTGGTGACGAGGACTTTTGTGCCTTTTTAAAAGACGGTTGTCAGCTTGCGAACTTTTGTCACTGCTTCCAAAGCTTTGTGACCCGCAGTTGTCTTTAGGGATTCTGAGGCAGTGTGCCAGTTTTTGTAAATTGGCTTAAGTAAGTGAGTATGTACTGTTGTCAGACTATCTGTAAATACAGCTAGCAAGGTGAGCTACGTACATGTATACTGTATTCTGCTGTTGGAAGAAAATACAATGATTTATATAGGCTATTTGGAGTACAGTAATTTTGACGGTGTCTCCAAACATTTTTTTACACGTGATGTGCACTACATGCGATCTGTACAACACAGACTGCCAGCACATGAGCAGAGGCTAACTGTTTTGCCTATATCTTGTTCTGGGAAAAAAAAGGAAAAACTGATTTCAAGCTGCTTAAATGGTTCATGAATGCCTTTAAGAGTACTGATAGTATCATATTTAGCTGTGCACCAAAATTTGGTCTAATACAGCACAATTGGATTTCACATGTCATAGAATCCATTGGGTTAAAAATGCTAATGGATCAAGCATGTCTGATAAATCACGTGTACATGTAGCATCTGGCAAAACTCTGTTTTAGTAAATGAATAAATTAATGAATTACAATTCAGTTATCTTTTGTCTGTAATGGGCTATTCTTGAAAGCAACTACTCCTGGCTAAATGAAAACATTATCAATGATACTCAAAGCCTTTTGCAAAGCAGATATGATACCCCAGGTCTTCAGAGCACACTGGTATATTGTACATGTACATGTAGGTGGGAAAGAATTTGCTCAGGTCTGGTGGAAACCAATTCTTTACTATTCCTTATTCAACTGCCAACATATGCATCAATGACGACAAACAGATGAATGAAAGTAATTGATTGGCATTTGATGCAGTTCTGTGTTTCAGTTGTCAAAAATTGGAACCCTTATCCTTGTCAGTGAGAAGTTGAAAAGAAGGAAGAAAGTAAAGAAGGTTGAGAGAATAAATGAACATGTTGGAGCATACAAGATGGTAATATGGTTGAATGTGAAGTTTGCATTGAGTGGTTCCATCAAGAGTGTTCGGGGGCACAACTGACAAAGTATTTGGGAATATCCTTTTACAAAGTGGATGTGTAATCTGTGTCAGAAGAATTACATGTACATGTACATGTGTGTATCTAACTGTATGTGATTGCAACATGTTTCATACATACATTGTAGCCTGTACTGTTTTATTTCCATATAGCCTAATATCTCAGACAAAATTTTGATAAAAGGTACATTGTAAAGCAATGAGGTTGTCTTAACAAATACAACATGTAAGTCCATCATTAAAAGACTGGAAATAAAAAAATAAAAGCAGCTCTCAAGTAGCAGTTTGAATGTACATTTATGCGAAATAATAATACATAACTTCAAAATATGGATAAATAACAGTCAGTCATTTGAAAAGTTCCTGGAATGCAGTATCCACATCAACAACAGGAGAGGAGAGGAAATGTTCCACACAAGTAGTATGACCCTTATTTGCAAAATAGTACAATAGAGTATAACAATCCTGGAGTGCATATGAAAAAATAGTTCATCATACATGGTAGGTACATGTACCAATGCGCGTAGACCAACTCACCACCTTAGTGTTCACATCAATACCAGGTGTGGAAACGAGACGTTCCACGTTAGCAGTACATGCATGACCTCCCCATGAAGCAAGGTGTAATGGAGTATATCCATTCTGGAGTGGGATAATTATTCAGTCAACATGGTGGGTCACAATGTACATGTATAAAACAGTTTTCCAATAACAAGAGCTCATCAGGTACCCCAGGGGTACATATTGATGGCTTGTCATTGGACCTGTTCCAGAAGTTCCACTGCCAAGATACTCAGCTGTACAGACTAAGGAGGCCTGTACCATGTACAGCTGATACTTCAGAGATCATAAATGACATATTTAGATGGCAGTGTGCGAACACAATCTATGAAAAGTAATGTACTTATAGCAAATGATTGATATTCTGTAGCAGCTGTACAACTCTACATGTACTGTACATGCATGTGACCTTATTCTGTATGTGTCAGTGCACATGTAGGTGTATGTGTTTGTGTAGGTGTATGTGTTAGTGTATGTGTTAGTGTAGGTGTTTGTGTAGGTGTATGTGTTAGTCTAGGTGTATGACCTTATTCTGAAGTCATGGCAGCCCTCCATGGGAGGAGGCTTAGCTAGGGCTTGGTAAGAGCTCTAATGTGAGAGCTCCGCTGGCAAGAAGCTTGCTGATACATGTATAAAAAAATCCAATGGTACTTACATGTGCACATAGTGTGTTTAACAACCTTCAATCCTATTCAGGTAGCATAAAATCACCTTATTCTTAATGTTCACATCAATACCAGGAGTGGAAAGGAGATGTTCCACACAAGTAGTATGAACTTCTCCCCAAGATCCTCTTGCAGCCTCATGTAATGGAGTATAAGCACCCTGGAGTGGGTACACGAGATGTACACATGTACATGTAGATTAGAAACTGAAAGAGCAAGATGATACATTGTACTTCCTTTTGTTTCAGCTTGGGACTAGAATGCATGGTTGAAGGCTAGATATTGAAAGTACAAGAGGCTACATGTATACTATCTTCTGTTTCAGCTAAAACGTTAAAGGTACTGCACATGTTACAAGTACATACCACAAGTAAAGGTATTATAAGAAACCATCAATTATTAATCTTCGTGTTATACAATGCTATCCCAATCATTCCACACAAATCAATTCTTGTACAAACATTTTCCTGTTCTCAATCGCCTTTGAACTATACATGTAGAGCCAAGATTTTGTTTTGGTTTCATCAGTATGGCACTTTTGGAAGGTTTTTAAATATACAAATTAAATCTCACCAGGTCCTCTAATGTGAAATCTCTTGTGTCAAGAAGCTCACTGACATGTGTACATGTATGCATGTATTAAATGATAATTCATGTGTTTTAACCTATTTATTCCAATATATACAAAACAACATGTACCATCAATCCTGTTCAGGAAGTATTAACTCACCTTATTCTTAGCGTTCACATCAATACCAGGAGTGGATAGGAGAAATTTCACACATGTAGCATCACCACGCATTGCAGCTAGGTGCAATGGTGTGTTACCTTCCTGGAGTGGATGCAGTAGTAAATGTAGTACAGTCACTGCGCTACTCCACACATATATACAAAGTTTGCAGTGGGTGCATACATGTACATGCAAACATAAATATGGGGTCTGGGGACCTCACCAGTCCAGGTCCCACAGAGCAAATTTTAATGAATGGAACTTGTGTGGTCAAATGGCCAGAAACAGATGAATTTGGTACATGTACATTGTTCATGTTAGTGACGCATGTAGACAGAAGTAAATTTTTTAAAAAAGAATCCATCAACCATCACATTGCACATTGCTTAGATTAGTCCTGGTAACATTTCTGATTTGAGTCAAAAAGCTTACTGACATACATGTATGCACATGTACATGTTTGTTAAATGATAATTATATGTACACTGTACATGTACACGTGTGCATGTTGTGTTATACAACCTACATGTATTTGCTTACACCTAACTAAATGTAGGCATATTTATATGCATGTAAACAACATGCATCATCAGAAAGCATGAACTCACCTTATTCTTAACGTTTACATTAATACCAGTCTGAGTGGGAAGTAGATATTTCACAAAATTAGTATGACCATCGCTTGCAGTAAGGTGTAGTAACATATCACCATCCTGGAGTGTGTACATGCACATGTGAAAGGATTTTAAATCACGTAAATCCCTTGTACATGTTTGCCATAGGCTGTGGGGTACATTCCATCTGCCATAGTGACCATCTCATGCATTTAGCTGTTAGATCTACACTTGTACACTGTAGCTGTGGGATGCCATGGTGTTGTGCCATGTTTGCATACATACAATTATATACATGTACACAATGTACATGTACATGTGCATGTAGCAACCTGTTTGTACACCATAAACAAAGCTCATGTACATGTACATGTACATGAGCCAAGTGGACCACCCAATAGCCTTTTGCTTTCCACTGTAATGTCCACACCATAGTTGCTTATTAAAGGCAAATTCCATGTAATTGTTACCTATGGTACATGCTCCATAGCTGTCTGCTGTAGGGTCCTCTCCATAATGTATAGCACACAGCTACATGTGTATGGAGTACCCCTTACTAGAGTGGACTCTATAGCACACAGCAGTGGAGAAGTCACTGTACGTGGCAAACAACTATAGAACTTGTACCCCACAGCAAATAGCTACTATATACATGTGTATACATGTAGTAGAAAGAGTTAACAGCTGCAGTATAAAGTGGACCATAACCAAAATCAGATTTCATCCCTAGGGATGGCTTCAGTGCAGTTTTGGTAATTTGTATAGTAATCTACACTATATTCATGGACCAGAACATGTGTATGTTAGTACATGTACATGTACAACATGTACACTGTACATGTGTGTAGGTTCAGCAATGGGGTGAACACTACGACAGACAGCTACATGTACATGTACAGTGTATGTACCCCACAGCAGTGGACCTTATGGCAGATAAACCACAACTAAAAGCACTTTGAACCTACAGATGTACTTATAGAAATTTACTCAAGAAAACTAATTCAATTGAGCAAAATATCATGTGTTGAAACTGCTAAATAAAATATATTGTTTGATATTGTACTGTACTTATTGTATTTGTATTACAAGTACCAGTACATGTACAAACTGCTCAAAAACATGCATATATTCAATCCTATTCAGGAAAGACAAACTCACACTATTCTTAATGTTCACATCAATACCAGGAGTAGAAAGGAGACGTCCCACACAAGCAGTATGACCTCGCCTTGCAGCAAGGTGAGATGGAGTATCACCATACTGGAGTGGGTACCAGAGATGTAAACGTACATGTAGTAAATGCAATGTGGCCCTTGAAACATATATGTACATGTACATGTACATGTAGTCCATGTAAAAATTAATCCCATGGCTTGGCACAACCACGTGCACATACCACCTCAGCCAAATACATGTGTACTAATGAATGCAATAGCAAAGGATTGCTGTTGTGAGCTGCTGTACAACTCTATGTGACCTTATTCTGAAGCTATGACAGCCCTCCATGGCTGATATCGCAATACGTGCAGCTTAGAGCTCTAACATGAGAGCTTGCCACATGCAGAGGGTGTTCCACAATCAAGTAAAACTGTTAATTAACAAATAATTGTTGCTAAATGCTCTGATGATGTCTGATATCAATAAATATATTATATATATATAGTTTAATCATTTTCTCAATCAATATAAATTAACCACAAACAGTTAATTCACCAAAAATTGTTGCAAATGCTCTAATAAAACGGGCTTAAATGTTGATGTAAACAAACTAAATATGAATTATTATTTTTTTAATGCAAAACAACAAAAGTGTTGCTGATAGATTTTTTATAAGGGTTAGGGTTATATTCTTTACTATTAAATAAATTTTTTTTTTTTAAAGAATTGAAATTGCCAACCAAGATTAAAAGAAAACGATTACAATTTTATAGGCATCCAAAAGCTTAATAAAGGTCATTTTAATGATGTAAATTCTACTTAATGCACTCAATCAATATACAATGACCCCTATAATCAATTTCATAATAGTAATGAAGGGTGGGTATGTAAATACTGCTAACACTAAATTGTCTACTTCTATTTACCTGTAAGTATCTCTTTTAGAGAAGAGCAAATTGAAAGATTTTTTTTATTCACAATGTACTTTATGTAGGAGTTTTGAGATTAATTACATTGTACTCCAGTAATTAGAGATGACATTACTTTTATATCACTAGCATTGATAGAAATTTGAACAACCATTATCAGTCAATTAACTGTTTGATTGTGTAACACCCTGTATATTATGAGATAATTACATGACCAGTGTGATTGTATTCCTAACTGTTCAAATGCATGTACATGTACACAACACGTATCATCAATCCTATTCAGAAAGCAAGACTGAACTTGCCTTATTCTTAATGTTCACATCAATACCAGGGGTAGACAGGAGACGTTCCACACAAGGAGTATGACCTTCCCTTGCAGCGTAGTGTAATGGAGTATCACCATTCTGGAGTGGGTACAATAGTTCAGTCAACATCATGCTGGGTACAATGAACATCATTGAACAAAGTCTGCCTGATCTAATGATCAGGGTTAGAAACGGTAAGTTAAATGCTTCCCTAGGTCTATTTCTGTTTTTTAAAAAACCAGAGAAACTACATGTACATGTACATGTACATATCGTACATTTACATGCGGCACGCACATATATGTGTCAATTTAAGAAGAATATTGTGTATTGTGGGGGTGGGGAGGGCATGCATGTAACCTACATATGAGGTATGGGGACCTTGCCATTCCCGTCAGAGCAACATTTACGGAATGAAACATGTTACAATAGGCCAAATGACCAGGAATAGTGGAATTTGGTAGGCCTTTATTACATGGTTGTGTATAAATGGCTGCAAGGCCATTATTTTATACTGTGTAATAAACTCCACATTACTAGAAATGTATGTGCATGTGCACATGCAGAGGTAAAGATGTTTCATCAATTACAAATCATCACATTGCACAATGCTTAGCTTAGTCCTGATTAGAGTTCTAATGAGTGCCTGACACATGTATATGTATATCAAATGATAATTGCACATGTGCTGTGTTTTATAATACTTGTACACATGTACCAAATTGTTTAAATACATATACATGCAAGATTGTACACTACACTTATCTTCAGATCTATTCAGGAAGCATGTACATGTACTCACCTTATCACAAATATTTACATCAATACCAGGAGTGTAAAGGAGATGTTTCGCACAATCAGTGTGACCTCTGAGTGCTGCCCGATGTAATGGACTATTACAATCCTGGAGTGGGTACAGTAGATGTACACATGTACATGTGCAGTCATCATTGGTGTGAGTATAGAATGGTTAAGTGCTAGAAAATGAAGGTGCAAGAGGCTACATGTGTACTTAATTCTGTTTCAGCTTTGTGATTTAAAAAGAACATGAAAAATCCTGATAGCAGGTTACAATGCCTTAGTACCTGTGCTATATCATATACACATGCTGCATTATGTGTACATGTACATGTGAAAATTACATGTAAATGGCATCAAGTAGAAGATCTTTATTGTTGATGGGCGGGTGGGGGGGTGGGGGGGTGGGGGGGGGGGGTTGCAGTACATGTTCATGCATATAGCCTTCCAAGTCACACAAAGAAATGAAACTTGAAATTGCTAGGTCAAGTGGCCAGCGATTGTTGAATTTGGTAATTTCTTTTTGTAAGTAATGTACATTGTACATTGTGTATGTACACAGAGATAAATGGTTTTTTTTTAATTAAGACATCACATTACACAATGCTATCCCTACAATCACTTCACCCAAGTCCATTCTTGTGCAGTCATACTAATTTCCCGTTCTCTGAACTATAGAGCCAAGATAGTTTTAATCCATTTCAGTACGTCATTTGTAAGTTTTTCAAAGCTACATTTTCATTCCTCTTTACAATGTTCTTCTTCCCTCTATGGTTCTACATGAGACATTGCACACAAACCCCAATGGTTAACTACACACATGACTAAATGGGTCTACAATCGTTGTGACTTTGGGAGTGGTACACAAAATACTGTATATGCCATTTGTGGGACCAAATTTACATGTACATGGTACATGTATATGTACATGTATGTAAATGATATTTAAGCTCAGTACTGGCACGCCACACAATACTGCCACTAAAGTGCATCGGAATCGCTGAATAAAACGATTGGTCAAAAGCACCAGGGGCATATACAAAATGTTCGTAAAATGGCCGATGGCTGCCCACTAAAATTATGTGCTCTATCCCATATGAAACATGTACATGTAATTTTACATGTACACATGTACATGATTGCTATTGCTATTTTTATTAATCTGTATATTACTTGTGCTTGTAAATATTTCAGCAAACACATTCTGTGCTGAGGTTAGCTTTCACAAAACACAGCTCTACCACTTGCTCACAGGTCTACATCCCTCACATTGTTTGGTCCTAAGGGCAGTTACATCCTCTCACTCATACATCTATTACATGTACATGTATCCATTCCTAATATATGCATACATGTAAGTATATATGTGTTAACAACTTGCCTTATCCTTAATGTTCACATCAATACCAGGAAAGGAAAGGAGACGTTCCAAACAAGTAGTATGACCTCCATTTGCAGCAAGGTATAATGGAGTATAACCATACTGGAATGAGGTTTTAGTCAACATCATGGCGAGCACAATAGAAATATGCTAGAACTAAGTCTACCTGAGCTGCTAATGAGGGCTAGAAACTGAAAGCACAATGGACTATATGTTTCCCTGGGTCTTTACAGTACACTAGCTTATCAGAACCCCCGTTACACATGTATTAGGTTCAATTTAGGATTTGAAGTGTCATGAATATAATTAGCAAAGCACATTGCCGTATTTGGATTAGTGTTGTCAAATACCTACAATGCAGTAAAACCGCTGAAGCTTGGAAAGATCAGATAACAGAGGTGATACTCACTTATTCCCACACTTGACTCCTACTACTGTTTATTTTGGATCTGATAAGATAAGATTCACTCGGATAAGAGGTTAATTGCATTCTATCTTCATCACGATTGAAGCATAATATTAATTCATAAGCAGAATCACTAGAACTAAAACAAGCTGTAAAGTTGGATTTGCTTTCATTATTTTCATAGGGGCTGGCTCAAATTTCAATCTTTAGCTAACTTAGTTTTCTTACAACCCGATTTAGAAGCCATAAAGTGTGGATCCCCCAGATTAGAACTTGCAATTAGACAATATGATGACAGTGAGTGTCTAGATGGGAGGCTCTTATGGTTGATCTACATGTATTAATTAGGCAGCTGAACATTTTCATTGTGGCCAGAAAACTCTTCAAAGAGTAAACAGCTTACACACCTAGCACAAACAGGTGCCTGATACACATGTATGTGTTAGAGTGGCTAGACCCACTATGTTCCCGTGTACTATTCATACAGTACAATATTATTCAATGCACCAACTAACCCAATTCTTTACGTTCACATCAATACCAGGTGTGGAAAGGAGATGTTCCTCACAAGTAGAATGACCTTCCCTTGCAGCAAGGTGCAATGGAGTATGACCTTCAGCCTAGAGATGCAGTCAACATGGTGGGTACAATGTACACACACACATATACATGTACACATCGTGTTATGGATTTTACACTGAGAAAGGTAAATAACAGTACACGTAAAAAAACACTGCCACCTATCTATTTGGGATTAGTTTTTATATTTTTCAATCACATAATGAACAATTAAGCTGATGGTACCTCTGTTGTGGTCACAACAGAGGTACAGCATACATGTACACACATGAATCATACAGAGAGCTGCACCAAAATGTCACATCATACGCATTAGAGGCCTTTGTGGCAGATGCCTCCTCCCTTTACATGGTTTGTAGTGCACCGTTCACTCCCCCACCTACCCCCTATCCACCCCCCCATCCACCCCCACCTATCCACCCCCACACTCATGTTCATAAATGAAGTGCTTTCAGCCTGCGCCTGCACACATGCTTCACTGCATTGTGTTCATTTTGCATGTGCCTATAGGTCATTGCTTATCTAACTACATGTAGCACCAGTTTCACATGTTCAATTGCCTCCTGCAATTTTATCAATGTCTTCGATCGTCAAGTAACACTTCCCATTAGTACATGTATCTGCACTTGTGAGAGAAGTTTTCTACGTCTTTGACACTATACGGCCGTCTTCGCTAGTATACATGTATAAGAATTTCTTAATGCACACGAAAGTAACTACAACTCAGTGATAGAGATCTTTTCAAGATAGAACTATCAAATGTATTAACATTTTTTGTTGCCATATTGCAAAAGTAGGGCTGTTCAAAGGTAAGTACGTGCCCCCACCCCATGGTCCATAATATCAAGCCCCTCCCCCCATGCTACATACATGTATATGGTCTCATGGGATGCATCAAAATAAGGAGATTACAATGGCTCAGTTGGGTCAGCATATCTATGGTTGCCTGTATACATTGTAGTTCAGTCAAGTATGTACATGGTCATGCCCTTCACAAGAGTATGCTAATATTCCATTACACTTTGTGTTTATGTACAAGTGTACAGCTGGTGTGATGTCCACCCACACATGAGTGTTACCTGATCAAAGGTGAAGGTAGATGTGTAGCCACACCCTCACACTGGCTACGCCCCCATCGCACGTACACCAAACAGCTTGTCTAATACATGTACATATAGAATCACTATAATATACGTAGCTTACTTCGCTAGCTGAATTTACAGGTACTCCACTGTCGATCAATCTCGTCACCTCGCGGAAATCACCTCTTAGTACCGCATCTCGAAGCTTCTGTTCTCTAAGTCCAACTGAAATCATACGAGAGACTTTACGTAGAGTGATAGTACAAGTGTCTATACATGAGCATGACAGCTTCGGGGCGAGGGGGAGGGGCCCGAAGTGTGACTCTTAAAATGACTTAGTCAAGAGATATATTCCCCACTTGTCCATTAACCTCATATCATACCAACTTCTGACTCCTTCGGCTTCGCGCGACCAAACATTACTAGTTGGGCGTAGCCTGACACGCAATGCAGTAACTTCCCCAGACCAATGATTATCGCTTTTATTAAATCGTTACGTCATATGGGTCTGGTCTGGGGACTAAGCGCAATGGCCACAATCTACTTCTCATGGTCCCTAGTCCATTGTAGCTTGCGAGGCTACAGATTTATACATAATCTTTGCTACAATGTCCGATCTACAACTACAAATCAGATTGCGCGAGGGACATTTTTCTTAACGTACCTTAATTGTTAATCTGGTTTGACGGAGCCACACCCTAGCGCGGGGGGGTTGGCTTCATCAAACTAAGTAGCACGTCCTATCGATCCTATATATTGCTCGGATTCGGTGGACCGGTGGTCAGCTATATATAGACTCGTCACCAGACTAACGCGCGTGATGTAAAAATTATCGCTAAATATATTACATCGACAGGTTATACGGCAATATAAATAATCATATCGTGTAGGATAGTAATTCCCATTTATGAATATTAGTTGCCTGTACAATCTGAGAGACTGTAGTACTGTGGGTACTACCGACAGTAAACTCGGTAAACAAGTTTGTGTTTACCGGATAACTTTAGCTTTTACTCACCGTAATCCTACAACGTTCGCGTTGTGCATTCAACATTTGTTTTTACACGTGGCATTGCCTAAAAATTCCATATGCTACCAACTTTCTAATAAAGAATGATTCTATTTACTTGCTTCATTGCTACATGCTATTTATCATTACTGGATGCAAAAAGACAAGGAACCCCAATATGCCACAGTAGATGAAAGAATACACCCACTGCTGTGCTACAAAATGGCACCATAACATCACCGCTGCATTGTATTAGGACTGGAGAAGTCATTCTTGATGTTAGAATGGATGTCTGTGCATGCATTTAATTTTAGTGTAAGGAAGTAGAGAGGAGGGAAAGAGAGTTTTAGAGTAACACCTGCCATGGATGCTAAATAAAGTAGTCCATAAGCAATGCTATACTTAGTAGTATCAACTTTTTTCCTGAAGACAAAAGCAAGAAAATTTCTTGACGTGACAGCAGCAGGTGAACCTTTTCCTTCATTACAATTGATTGCTCTGTAAATTAAAGTGATTTGTGTTATCTCAACTTGTAAAGAGTGTGTTTTGTTTCATGCTCTGGCAGCAGTGTATCATTGCAAACTGTTGTATAAATTTTCTTTTTTTCATAATACATGTAATTCATCAGCATGAAAATGCCAACACATCATGCTATGGAAATGTAGTTGACATAGCTATGCATGCCCTCACATAATAAATACTTGGGTGGTAAGTGTTGTTTATTCTCTTGTGTAGAGTGGAATGCATATGTACATGTTATGTGTAACATTACTACAGCAAACATGTACAATGGCTTTTACACCACATCCTTATGTACTACTGTGGTGGTACACATGTAGTTAAAACAAAGCAAAGCAACTACATGTAAGGGTGCAAAATATCGCATATCAGTATTATTTTAGGGAAAGCTATTGCCTTTATACATGTAGTTACCTATACCAGGCACATTTTTGCAATTTCTGTTCAGACAAACATCTCACCAGCCATTGTGCACTTAAGTAACTGCAAAAGTGGCAATGTAATATCTTGTCATATGCACACCACAGTATTACTGACCAATGGGCGACTACATGTGTATGTAACAGTTTGTTTTGTGAATGTACATGCCGGCACATGTATGTTGATGTGTTTCAATGAACTATTAGTTTGGTAGAGTCAGCTGGATTACCCTAAATGTACTGCAGGGATGAAGGTTGGTTTGGTCACTTTCATGTTCCACTGAAGAATGCGGGGTTGTGAACAAGTGGGATTATATTTTTTTTGTTGAAAGTGTGGCTAACGGTCATAATGCAGCCACTGGAGCAATGAACTTAGTTACCAAACAGAAATATAGGTCTTCTTAAGTAATGAAACTGCTAAACATATATAAGTGTTCAAATCAATCTGAATAACTAATTAACCACAAGTGACAGGTCAGATTAAAGGGCCGGGCTGTCTTGACTTTGAGTATGTAAAGAATTCCTTCGAAAAATGTCTTGAGTGATTTAAAGATCTGGGCGTGTAAGTATATAATCTCTCATCACTGTTTTCTCTGGACATTGGAGGTGGTAGGTTGCAAATGAGTATGACAATAACATTGAACATAGTGAATCATGCTATTGATACAATGTATATAACTTAGGGATGTGAGCTGAGCTGCTGGGTGTAGACTCCTGATTCATTGTGTGTTATTCACATGTATGCATGTGCAGGTGCATTCACTTTTTCTCTGCAAGAGAAGGTCATACTGCTTGTAATCATGTGGAACATTTCAACAAGTTTCCACTCCAGATGTTCAGTTTGAACTGTTTGCCTTACTCGTTGGTAATGAATAGAAGATATTTGACCTTACACCAATGTATAACTTACGGCATTGATTGACAACATGTACACAGATGTATGTTTCAATCCAATTGTTTTGCACAGATGGAGAGCTGAGGAGGGAGAGAGAGAGGGAGGGTCAGAGAGAGAGAGAGAGGGGGGGGGGGAGAGATGCAATTCCTATTGTCCATATGCATGACTCCCATGCAGGGGATAAGGGGATATAAGGATTGTTAAACTTTGCTGTAAACATTATAATATCTTTGTACTTGTGTGAAGCACCTCCTACTTTACCCTGGCCTGGGATCGATGTGGGATTTAATGTGTTCTTTTGCAGTGTTATTTTCAGTATTGAATATTTAAACAATTTTTCTAGCGGTGTTAATTGTTGATAACTGGCTGTTTTTTTTTATAAGGTTGCACAATCGTTATAGATAGCATTTCTCGTTTCTACATGAACATCTTATATTTCACTCTGTCATTTAAGTTCTATGAGGTTTGGGATTCTGAAATTTCACAGAGAGTACCTGTTGCTGTTTGGCCATTCCTTCTACTTTAGTAGAAAGGGAGTTACTAGATCTTCAGGGACCTTGATACACGTACAGCCACCTAATTCAAATTGAGTTATTTAACCCATGAAGTAACAATTTGATTATCAAAATTGACTTAATGCCATTATTGATACATATGTACATATAAATAGACGATGTACAGGGGTATTCTGCTGTTAGAAAAATCAAAATACAATTAGCCTGATGGGTATCTTTAAACATTCAGTACGCGACATAAACTGCACAACACGGACTGCCAACATGTTTTCCCTATATTTAGATTAGTCTCGTACCCAGACCCTCAAACCGCAGCTGCGGATGGATTACATCACTGCTACGCAGAAAGAGGGTCTGGTTACTTTTTTGTGACCAGTGCTAGTGGGCGGTCCTTAATTAAATTTACTCATTAGTCACCACTTTCTTGAGGTTCTGCGAACGAAATGGAAGAATTGTGTGTAATGTGCGCCAATGAAGCACAGATAAATATTGCACAGTACTTCAGCAGGATATATTCCTCCTCACTTTCACTCCCTTGTCAGATATAGCCTCACTCCCAGAAGCCACAACCACTCCCTTGTCAGACTCGGTCTAGTACTTCGGCATTGGATGTCACTTCCCCAACGTACACTGCCATTGCTCCCTTCTTAGTGAGCGCATCAACCTGGTTCTTCTTCAATGCCCTTAGGGGACTAGCAACTACCAAGATCGATCCACTCCTCCCCCTTCACCTGTCAAAAGTTGCGGGCAAAAGCCAGTAGCAACGACTTTCCCGACCCATTCGGAAGACTGACAAACACACCCTCAGATTCTTCATGAAACTTTCTATAACCAAGTGTTGCTCTGGAGTAACGCTTTGAGTTCCTGAGCAGCTAAACATATTATGTCGACATCCATGTTGAGCACGTGACTTTCATGTATGAAATGCAAATCACCGCATGCCTGCAATTTGATTGTACCGTTGAAATTCCAATGGCGGGACCACCCACTGGTCACAAAAACCATCCACAGCTGCGGTTTGAGGGTCTGGGTATGAGACTGTATTTAGATGAAGTGGACCATATAGAAAAACTGAGTTCAGGTTGCTCAAATGGTTCATGAATGCCTGGAAGAGCAGTTTGGTACAGATCGCGTCATCTTTAGCTGTGTACCAACTGTCTTGTACATTGTGTACATGTCAGTACACCTGCTTATTTATCAAAAGTGGTGATAAACATGCATTTGCCAACCTTTTACATACATGTGTGTGTACAGCTGGGCAAATGCACACATAAAACTCATCCTGATACATGTATGTATAGCTTCACATACATGTACATGTAATGATGCAGAAGGTACATGCACATGTATGTGCTGTAATGTGCTATTGAAATCTTTTTAAAAAGGAAAACAAATAGTGATACCACACCACATTACATTGCAATCATTGACAATTTAGTTATTACTTCCTGGCGGATTGATTGTTAACAGCTGTTTTCATCGGCACTTTTTGGAATTGTGGCAATCAGGGAGTAGCAAGTAGAGTGGATGAATACACATATGTAAGCATCAAAAGCAGTTGTATACATTTCATTTTTAAAATGGTACCAAAATGATTATTTGCAAAACCCAATTGAGTATGGTATTTGCACATGTCAGTTATCTGTTAATTCATGTGGTTATGCAAAAAAAAGGTAACATCTTGTGCAGGTTTTGCGATTGTTGCTGAGGAGATACATGTGCATGTACATGAAGAGTTTGATGTTACCTGACTGCACAGTTGGAATTTACACATACGATCATCTCACTGTGCTAGTCTTGTACCCAGACCCAAATGTACGTAACAATGATTATCACTTAAATGTTACGTACATTTGGGTCTGGGAACGAGACTAGCTATCTCCTGCCTCTGTCAAACAAATGTTTGTATAATAGAGTATGATTATTCAGATTTTTGACAGTCTGTGTGAATGGACTCTTAGTGCAAGTGAGAATACGAGAAAGATATTAAAAGTGTGTGTAACCCATTGAAGGAGAGCAGCTAGGATATAATAAGTTGTATTGAATTTCAAATGGCATAATTCAGTTACCTTTTGTCTGTAAAGGGCTACTCTTGAAAGCAACTACTCCTGGCTAAATGAGAACATTATCAATGCTACTCAAAGCCTTCTGCAAAGCAGATATGGTACTCCAGGTCTTCAGAGCACACTGGTATATTGTAGGCAATGAAGGATTTGCTCAAGCACTGCATTCTGATGGAAACCATATACATGTAGGTTTATCATCTCTACTATTCCTTTCCTTGCACCCCTCCACAAAGCCTGGGCATCCCTACTATGCTTCTCCATGGTAATTGGAGGCTTCAATCATCCTTTCATGGCCCTCAGGGCTGCAGCCATGAGGGAGTTGTTACCACCAACTGAACTGGGGTTTCCCCATCGTCAAGTGGTGCAGCAGGCTTGGGAACTCTGATTAACATGTTTGTCAGGTGCTTGGAGACTGGCTGCCATTGTTTTCAGTCTTGTCCCCTGCAGTCTTGTGCCCTGCCCTCTTGTCCTATCAAGTGAAAGCACATCGCGAAAGGAATAGTAAGTTATTTATGGTACAGTACCAAAGTGTTCCAAATCGTACGGTTGTTATTTTACCTACCACTGCAATCTAAAGGGTAAAGTGATAGTGAAGTAAGGAAGGTGCCTGGTGAGGAGGGAAGATGGGAGTGGTGTTAGGTGTAAGCGTGGGTGTGGCACAAGGGGTGAACATGCTTGTAATGCAAGGGGTGAACATGGTTCTGACGCAAGGGTGGAACATGGCTGTGGCACAAGGGGGGAACATGGTTATGGTGTAAGGAGGTAACATGGGTGTGATGTAAGGAGGGATGATGGGTGTTATGATGTAAGAAGGGAACATGGATGTGATGCGAGGTACTAGGCCCATCACACTGAATTGTTCTTGCAATAAACTTTCTCACTTCTGCAGCATCATGAGGTTTCCCACTTCCACATTGATGCACGGGACTTCAGCATGCTGCTGATAACTGGTCAGCACAAAGATTTGTTTGCTCTGCAATGCCTGACAGCATTTCATCATTGATCAACGTTGAGCTTGAAGAAGTCAAGCACAGAACAGTGCATGCAGGCCCTTGTGATGTATCATATGATGTGGGATGTATCATATGATGTGGGCACAGAACAGTGCATGCAGGCCCTTGTGGTATATCATATAATGATGTGGTTATGTGGGTTAGAGTTGTAGGTGGGTGTAACTGTGTGGTGGGTGTGGGCTGGAGTCTGGTCATCGAAAATGGCAGAGACGCAGGTCTCCATCTTCAGTTCATTGTTGCTCAACTCTTCGTCATTCAATAGGGTCGTTGAGCATACTAATTACATCCGCTACAGAGCTCGCATAGCCATCTACTCATTCCATGGGCCAACGAACTGTGCACTGCTGCATGTGCAGATGATCACATTCTCATTCTATCGACCTCAGTATTCGCCTCTGAGACAGGTGGCATCATCAGTAATTGTACAGTAACGTCTTCGTCTAGCTGTTCTCTGGACCTCCCCTACAACTCTGATTACTCTAGATTACTCAAATCTGTTTGTGACCACTCCTCCCTCTGATGGTGACTGGAGTCCACATTCAGATATCACTTGCACGACCTCCTGTGCAGCACGGGGTTGGGTCTATGCTGTCACTGAATGTAGCATGTTGATAATCTATGCGGTCATTTTCGCATTATATGGGAGATGCATCGCCTACGTCAGGTGCCAATTACAAGACGAACACGAGTATGCACCAGATGTGTCCCAAAAGTCCCATTGCATACCATGGCAATGGAGAACAGCATGCCGGCCGCGGGGGCTGATGAGATGTACCATTACACAAAAAGGATCATGCAACATCCATTGGGTCCAAAGACACACCACAGACTGGTGTTCTTACTGCACCTCCACCCCCTGACTACACACATGGTGTCCTTGCTTCACCCGCACCCGATGAATTGTTGCACAAAGATATTCCCCCTGAATACAAGGACGAAGCTCCTCCATGCAGCTTACTAGCAGAAATACCTTCAACTATTTGGACTATAGAAATATAGTTGACATAGCGATGCACACCCTCACAATAGACATAATATAATGTTGCTCTCAAGTCAGTTGTGCCGGTGTCAGAGGCATAAATGATTCCCAGGCATAAATGACTCCCCCGGTCATTTACGCCTAAGGTGTAAATGACTCTTCCTAGGCTCCCTATGTGAATTCCATAAGCCACGTGTACCTGTTGAAGTGAGAAAGCCCGCTCGCATGGATATCAGTGTTGGGATTACTGTGTAAGAATCAATATCCTAAGGGCATTTTGAAGGGAGATAAGGCCAATCTAAGGCGTGCATGCAAAAACTTCAAGCCTGAAGTTCAACTGTGGAGTGCTCTATTTCAAAGAAATGAGAAGGTGAGGAGGATGGGCGGAAGATTTGTTTTAGAACCAAAAAAAAAGATGCATTCTCGAGTCATGTCATGCTGGGATTGAAAAGTATAATTTATTCTGTATGCCTGTATGTGTACACGTGTAGGAAGCAACTTAGGCAGTGATAAAATCATTCAAAAAATATGATAATCCAGTTGTTTCTTCTGGAAAAACAAATGACGATATTAGAATATTTGTACAACACTGTGACAAGGGCCAGAGAACTAATGCTAAGTCCAATGCTAAGCTGCATCCTATTGTTCCAATGCCAAATGTTTGGCACCTGGTTTGTTCACTTCATGTGGAGGTAAATGTATAATATAAATCTCAACACATATTCTACCAATACGTTGGTATAAACATGTACCTCATTGGTCTTTTGCCCACTACCTCAAAGGGTACTGAGTACATCTGGTCACTTTAATAGATTATTTTCAGCAAGTGGCCTGAAGCAGCACCACTGAAGGATAAGACTGCAGCAAGTGTAGCACTCTTCTTATTTGAAACGTTTGCAGGTATGTGAATGATTTGGGAAAATAGTATATGGAAGATTGCATGCATCATGTACTAGGTTTGGGTTCTATGAAGTTATTATTTCAGACCAAGGCAGAGAATCTGTTCATAAAATTAAAGAGGAGCTCTTTTATCTAACTCAGTCACACCCATCATAACATTTCTTCAGCATACCACCCTTTGACAAATGGCTTAACTGAAGCAAGTCTTATTAAAGTTGTGAACAGCAGCCAAGACGGCTGGGATGAACATCTCTCAGCTGTCCTATTTGCTTATCAAACCGGTGTACAATAGGCCACAAAGCTTACTCCTTTTGAAATCATATCCTTTGGCCTTACCTTTGCAGCCTGAACTACATAGCCTTGCACTACCGTCACTACCCCATCACCACCCCATCACTACCTATCACCACCCCATCACTATCACTACCCCATTACTATCCTTCCATGACCATCATATCACATTTTACCAACGATCATTTGCCCTTACCTTCGAAGCCTTAACTACATAGCATCACCACCCAAATGCAGGTACGTTACTTTTGTTTCATGAGCTACCATTTGCTTTTATACAGAAGAAGCCACCCAAAGCAATGTTCTAACTGCTAGAGCAATGCCTGTTCAACAAACACAAATAATATCACAGTCTGTTTGCTACTTATACAGATTAACAATTTATGCACAACCATGATGCAGGAACACTTTTTTGCTGAATGTTCATGCAGCGGAAATGGTACCACTGTTGGCATTGATCGTATCCTGAAACGCTCGGTTTAGTTCCTCTTTACTGTAAAGGTTCTGTGGAGTGAAGAAAATGATTCTTGACAATTCTGCTCAAAACAGTGCACCAAATGTACTTTTTTCAAATGTCACCTCCCCTAAATTTTCCCAGTAAGCAAAAGCAATGGCAATTAACCCACAGTTCACTCCTCTAGTTTACAGTTAGTGTTCACACACATAAATACCATTTATTTGCTATCTCTGTCCAGAAATTATGGCCATGATGATGGAAAAACCAACGGGGAGTTATTTATACCTAACGCTATAACCACTTCCCAAAGCGGGAGTCAATTTTGTCTAGGTGGAGAATCATATACGCATGTATGCCTTGGCAAGATTAACTGGGGAGTTAAAATTATGCCTTTTGTTATAATAACTCCAGGGAGTCACTTTAATCAGGGGGGAGTCATGTATGCCTAGGTGTGAATAACTGGGAGTCAATATGCCTAGGCATATATGACCAGGAGTCAAATATGCCTAGGTGCGAATGACTGGGGGAGTCAAAATTTAGGGAAGTCATTGGCGACTATGACAACGGTGCTGTGTGGAATGCATTTGAGCATGTGTTATATGTGTAACTTTATTCCAGCGTACAATGGCTTCTACCTAATTTTGTACATTACAATGTAACTGTGGTGGTTAAATGTATTGTAAAGCACTTTGGTAAATTAAAGACATAAAACACGGAAAGCCTATAGTGCCTTAGGGTTACCAATACCACACAGACAGGTACGTATACATGTACAGATATCTCATCACGATATAGATCAGCCATATGCATAAGCCATGCCCAAATGAACTGGGCCATGCCCAGCAGACCTAGCCTAAATTCCTACAGTCCAAATAGTTGAAGGTCTTTCTTCTAGTATGCTGGAGGAGCATGAAGAAACTTTGTCACATACATGTAAATGACCATCCATACTCAAACAATTTTTTTTTTCCAGGGAGGGGGGGATAGCAGGGTGTCATTCATGTAAGCATCACATTAAAGTATTGAGTATAACAGTGCAATTTGACACCATGCAGACTTGCTTAATATTTTGGGAGGGGCTTAATCTAACTACAGCGCCTAGCCTTCACATAGAACAAAGCGGACACAGGGCAACTCCGTCTTTAAAGTGATACAGCACAGCGTCAACTTAACGTCAGCATGGTCCAAATGCATGTCATGTTACTCAAGTCAGTGAGCTAAGTGGTATTCTGGTTCCTTCAAGTCCTGCAACCATGACAGGGATCACTGCTATATAAATATTGAAACACAACATTCAGTTGAAAATGGAAATCAAGTAGGGTGTGTAACTCCCTGAATAATGAAAATCGATTTATTTATTTTTCCGAATACCTAACACTAATTAATTGTTTTTCTGGATCTGAAAAATCGATTTTTCTGAATAGGTTTTGACAATTTGCGAGCCTGTGCTATATCAACATGTACACATCACAACAGACACCACTACACATCATACCAGGCACCCTCCTACAACAACCACAAATACCTACGCTGCCAAACAACAAAAGAAGCAATAGTCGTTCCTTTAAACAACACCTCAAACAGAACTAGTCCATAAAGAATGCTGTTTTCCACACCCTTATCTACAGCTATGTGTATTGTTCGTACGCAGCAGCTGCCATTAGTTGTTTGAAACCAAGCAACGTACGCGCGTGCTCCGTTAATAAATAAGCCTTGCCTTAATCTACCTGAGGTGTGTACACATGCATATCCAGCCTTTGTGCACACCTCAGTGCATTAATGATTGTAAGTGGATTAAATACTGCATCATTCTACATTTCCTCATGTAACTGCTTGTGATACCGTCATACTCACACTCCCTTAATTATCTAAATCTAGTGGTGTAACACATTCAATTGTATTTCCCTGTAATGTCTGGTGAAGAAGCTCAATTTACCTGTAACTTTTTATGCATGTGCCATTTTGCAATCACAGTATTTGACAAAAATGTTATTATAAGCAATAAAAAATAAAAAACAAAAAATGACATATCATACATTTGGATTATCTATATACATGTACATCTCTGAATTGTGGCAACTGGCTAATGAAAAAATCCATACGATCACACATGTCTTTTTTCCCTATCTCCTGCAATGCTTCCTTAATCCAGCTAAAATCTGCCTCTTTTCCAACTTTACGCTTCCAAACTTCAAATACCTTGGTTGTTAGATGCATTTTACATATTTCACCCTTTTCAAATCTGCAGCTTTGGATTACAGCTTCATATGATGGTTCGGAAATTAATTTCATGGCTACCTTGGCAAAATCGTCTGGGGAGAGAGACACTATGTGGTTTTCAAAGAAATTCTTTAAGCACATCAGATTTTCATCCAATTCTGAAATATCAGTTGGTGTGGGTAATGTTCGTTGTCGAACAGACTGCAGTATCCTAGGACCTTGTTGAACACAATATCCTAGCATTAGAAGTCACGTTACAATTTACATGTCTACAGCTATAGTAATGCATTTACCTTCTATTTCAACAGCTTGAACTGGTTCTTCATACTCTGGGGTACCTGAGTGAAAAGGTATATGGATGCGTGGATATATAATACATGTACATGCAATGGTAAATTATAAGTGCTGTGAATTACAGACAAATAGACAATTGTAAAATCTGCTAAAGCCCTGGGTGCACAAACGTTTGGACCAAAAGCAAATCTATATTAGCATATGTGCTAGCACCACAATAACAAGAAAATGAATGGCAATTCCAGAAATGTTAAAGCATCTCATCCCTGCATGTGTGTGCTGCTGTGGGTTCCAATACAAAGTTTTTGGTGACCTTCAGGTCGAATATTGCTGCAAATAAACATAATTGTCTCCAGCTCTCAGCCTCAGCCACACAAGGAACCTCATTGCAAGCAATCTGTGGTGCCTTTGTTGGCGTCGGGTTTGCAGTTTGAGTTGTGTATTATTGTCAGATGGTGACTGGCTTTGAGAGCTGGATCGATGGCACTAATGCTCACATTAATTGGCTTGATGGACTCTAGACCCTTTTGGCCATCATGAAAAAGCTAATATATGTATGAACATGAATGATCATTGTTTTTGCATTTATTCATGAGGGAAAATTCACCTCAGAAAATAGTGCGGAGTTGGGAGAACAAGACTATGATGTGAACTATGTGCAATAGTTGAATGTATAAGAGCCGTAACAATGTTATTGCAAATTCTCCTTGCACAAAAGAACCCACAATGTACATGTACTCAACAATGACTACACAAGCACAAAGCCAATGACAATATAGGACTACAAAGCTGATGTTGCCTATATACAGAGTGCACATGCCTGGTTTGGATTTTTTTGTTTCCCTAAAGGGTGCTGAGCCTCACCTCCACTATCACTGAATACCTCCACAAATTACCCATGCAGTCACACCACTTCTGATGTGATGCTGCTGCCTGGGCATCAGGGGCGGATTTAGGGGGAGGGGGGGGGGGGTCCAGGGGGTCCGGACCCCCCCCCCCCCTTTCCTATATGAAGAATGACATAATGCATAAGAATGATGCATACTGTAATCTATGCAACGTTCTGCATGTTATCATCCTTGGATTTGCAGGCTTGCATATCGTTAGCGTTCTAGCCAAGCGAGATCTATATCGATCTAACTAAAAACGAAATTTAATTTTGCATGTGTGGTTAATTAGTATTTAATGCGATCGAATGGTGCGTGTGAGCAGGAATTGAGGTAAGCTATCAAAAGATGTGAATGGGATGGGGGGGGGGATCTCAGATTCTTTTCCTCAGAAAACAGGTAGCTATAGAGCTAAACAAAATAAAAGTACTAACAAAATAGTAAAACATACATGAGTTGTTTATAGACCGACATGTACATGTAGCTGGCGCATGGCCACATGCACTCTTCGGTCACAAAATCACAAAAACTTTGCGTCACGAAGTAGCAGTAGGAACCATAGTATTGTGAAAAATGAAGAGTTTGTATTGGTGAATTTCATGCTAAATAAACGCAAAAGCAAAAGCTGCTGGGGCTTCGCCCCAGACCCCCTTGCTGTCACGGGAGGGGGCACGCCCCCTTCCGTACCCTCCCCCAGTTGTGAATATATTTATCGGACCCCCCCTTTCCCAAAACCCTGGATCCACCCTTAGCATAATAGCAACAAACCACAAGGATGTTGCTAGCTCTTGGAGGATACCATGGGGAAATGGGGTTATTGAATCAGATATAATTGATTAATCTATGCATATTTACAACTGACATATGCATATACACATTCCAGCATATACGAAAAAAAAAATGTACGCATATACATGTACATGTACATGTAGTAACGATTACATAATACATAATTTGCCTTATGTGACAAAACGTCACCTCTGAATCAAATTTGACCCCCCCCCCCCCCCCCCCCCCCCCCCTTCCCCTAAGGTTACATAGGCCTACATGTATATTATCTTACAATTGTACATGTACATGTGATGGGACAGCCAAACACATGCAATTGATCAATCCCTTAAGTGATGCTATACTCTTTTGACTGACAGAATGCTTGGACTATTTGGGTTGTGCTCTCATAACTGATTTACAGTTGTATCTATTTGTATCAGTTCCCTATTTCTCTAATTAATGCTCATATGCTCCATCACAAACTTACCAAGATTTTGTTCTGCCAAATGATGGAATGGTATAGGTTCATTGGGTCGCTCTCTTAAGCCTGACACATATATATGTCCTCAACTGCCATGTTCAAGGGAATGTTTTTTTAAAAAGTGGCTGAGTGATGGCACTCAAACATACAATAGTTTGACACACAAAATCATCATGCACTGTGAGTTTCATGCACTGCATGTACATTCACATGCACTTGATTACAATGTATGTATTTGTTACAAAAGGAAAAGGCTCCTTATTTAAAACTTGCATCAGATACAAGAGATAAGGTCTGTATGGAGCTCGTTATGAGCCACACATCTATAGACATCTAATTGCGATAAGCTTCATGATCCCCCTGACCCCACTCGCCATAAATGTCACTACCCGAGGGACAGACTCAACCCTTTGAGCTATTTAAACCATTGCTGTACTTGTTGTGCTTCACTGGCATTACTTCAATTGATTTTATGGGTATCAATGACCTAATGCACACACTTTCAATCAGCCTGATAATGTACCAAAAGCATTAGCTGATACACCTGTGCAGACTTTTAGTTATATATGAAGCAAAGAGAACGTTCATTTAAAGCTTGAAATGCTAAGATTCACACCACGCATATGTGCCAGTGGATGTATAATACATCATCTACATGTACAGTGTAACTACACATCATAACTAAATATTATATAGGCCCTAATTAGCATTAACATGTGATCTATCATGAATAGCATGAGATTATTGTCTAATACGGCTCACACACACACACACACACACACACACACACACACACACACACACACACACACACACACACACACACACACACACACACACACACACACACACACACACACACACACACACACACACACACACACACACACACACACACACACACACAGACACACACACACACAACTAAGACTAAAACATACGCACAATTCAAATGTTGATGAGCTTGTTATTCTTGGAAAAGCAACTGACAAGTATCGATCATGCATGAATAGTTATATCTAATGAATATTAATTACTTTGGGTATGCCAGGGGGGGGGGGGGGGGGGGGGGGGGGGGGGGGGGGGGCAAATGCCCCCCCTTGCCCCAATGAGCGGACGCCTATGTTTGGGGTCTGGGATTCCCCCGCCTCGATCAGGCGTCGCGGATATGGGATCGTAATTTTAAATGTTGATGTAGGATTTCTAGACAGCATATTACATACCTACACTTAGCAATTTCATGCAGGTATACGTTGTAGGTGGATATAATGTAGGTCTGTATTTTTTGTAAATTAACAACATATAAATAACATTCTCTCTGAGAAAGTTGGTTGAATATAGGATTTGAAGGCAATGGTGGTGTAAAAAGGAAGGGAACAAAGGATCAACGATGATACGATTTTTTTTTAAAATCTAATCTTCTCAACACATGCACACAACAGCAACACACAAACACAAATTCTAAAATAGTATACTGTTTGTAGCATATAGCACAATACTTTTTAATAACGTTGCATTTCCTAACTGTCTTATTAACTGCAATGGACAATTGTTATTTAATATCATTAACCATTTGCTGTGGAAGTTTGCTTGTTGATTGATTGATTAATTGATTGATTGACTTGTCTTTAGGTACTTTACCGTTCTTAGGCATATTTTAATACTTGCCAGTGTGCACCAGAACTAAGTCGTAAATGGTGTTGCAGTTTGGGAAGTCTACTGACTAGAAATGGGTATGGAAACTTAGGCCCGGGCCGCCCGGCACGCACGAGGCGATATCGCTGGCAACTAATCGCCAGGAACAGCCGTAAGCGATATCGTCTAGTGTGTGCGTGTATGTTTCTGGCGACATTTGTCGCTAGCAACATGTCGCCCGAAGTTGAGCACTGCTCTACTTTCAAGCGACAACTTCAAACAAACCGCAGCGCCTCGTGTGTGCCGGGCCTAAGCTTACTTAAATTGTATGCGCAAAAGCCAGACAATGAAAATACGTTGTTCTGATCGAAGGCAATTGATATTTTAATACTCTTGTATAGCTCCTCCCTCCCAGTTTTATTTATCCCTACATCTGCTGTTGCATCAGTATGAACATGTTCATGTACACACATACACTTCAGTTGACTCCTACATACTCATGTTGGTTCTTTGAGGTCTAGTACTGTTCGATCCATTGGGTCAACTTTATAATCTGCAAACTTATCAACATTTGTAGTGTGATGAATAATACATGTTGTACAAGTATACATGTATTAATATATTATATATTTTATTCATTTATTTTCGTGTAGGTACACCGTATGTGTTCTTGCCTGTACATGAGCAAGAAAGTTGAAGCTTTCAATAGTTTTGAAGGTTGGTGCTTGCATGTTCATATATATCATTGAACATATGACCGTTATACTGGTACATTTATAGTGTGGTATTTTACAAAGTTTAATGTATTTTACAACGTTTAATGTACAATACATGCATATCTGGCAGTAGTATATTACATGGGTTCCATTCCTTATACAGACCATAGCTGGGCATCATACGATACTCTTTCTTCATATAACTGTACATGTACATGTTTACCAAGCCAAGAAATGGCAGGCTACAGTGCTGGTGAGATTACGTTGCTTCAAACATAAAGATCTTTTGATGGTTTAAATGCACGTATCCACACAGATTCATCATCTGTAAAGGAGTACTCTTTTTTGCCTCCTCCACGCCAGTTATCTTTAACTGCCAGCAATGAAGCTAAACCCACAAGAGAGATGAGAATGTTGAAAGTCCCATTGACTCCAGCAGAATTTGATCACAACAAACAAATCATGAAAGGATTCTTTGATGAGCATTTGGTACATCTTTTGCCAGAAGATATTGCCAATTTGGGACGGAAATTGATTGACTGCGAATATGTCAAGTTACTATCTGACAGTAGTATAACACTGGGGAGGATTTGTCCTCAGAAACTGATATCTGATTTGTTCGACAGATGGATACGAAAGATGGGATGGGATGCGGACTTATGTCAAATAAGATGTATACTAGTAGAAATGGGAAATAAATTGATGTGTGACAATATGGACTTTTACATCCGACGTAGGTCACAAGTGTTGGTGTTATGATAATATTTTTGTTCCTTGAATCACTAAGTTCATGTAAAAACTTAATTAAGTACTCCAGTGCATACATGTATGATGATGGTTAATGAATGCAAATGTTAGTTGACATGTCAGCCTTCATGCAGCATATATACTTGTTGGATTAATGGTAATTTTTTTTCTGAATTCACCTTTTGTTTTTCCAGGACTTTGGCATGAATGAGATATCTATCTCTGGAAAATTGAAGTACTATCATTATAATATAGTCATAGAGAATGTATTAGTTCAAACAGCTGCCAAAATGTAGATGGATGCACATCTGATGTCAGAAAAAAAAAAAAGACCAACATTCTACATGTAGTGATAAGTCCGAGAACAATGATACTAGTCAGGTATGGGGGGTGATCACTGTCAAAATTCACACCCCCTACAATCACTGAGGGAGGGGGGTAGTGATGTGGGGGGGGGGGGGGGGGTTGTTATGCAATGTTACAGATGAAGACATCAGGCAAGCCTAACCTCCATTCCATACTGTTGGAAACTCGGACCTGCGTTTGTACTATTTGTGATAATCCGCCTGGTAAAGGGTTCTTCTTAGAAAAGTGTTATCGGCGCCCCAGTGCCAACACAGGATGGTAGAATCGCCGCTGGCGTATCGCGAGATTCTAGGCCTATCGATCGAGCATACAGAGGGTCTTGAATGCCAACGAAGAAAGTGCCAAACGATACACGAGAGGCTAAGGACACTGCAGGACGCGTACATGTATACGTCGGCTTCTCGACAACGAGTGGAACAGCTGGGCGGCTGCTATTTTTTGTACCTCGAGACCATATGTATCTCGTGCGTGGAAAACCGTTTACATTCCCTCAAATTGCAGAGCTGATAAGCATTTCTCGTCACGCGTAGGCCTACCTAGAGGTTGCTATCAGCAGCATCCAGAAGGAAACAGAACCTACGTTATAGTAGTAGGCATCATATACGATTTGACCCCATAAATTTGTATTTCACTTGCTTTGCCTGCATATAATTGTTATTATAGTTGTCTAATGTGACATTATACATCATGCCAGTATGAGAGTGCCATATGCATGTGATTGAAATAGCTCCACTTAGGGGCAAGCACATTATTGCCCCATTCAGCAGAAATTGAATTTAGCAGATTTATAACCTTGATAGTAAAGTAAAGCACCAAATCAAATTTGCAGGCACAGTCAACTGAGTAGCAACCAAATTTGCAGGCACAGTCAAGTTGCATGCAACTTGACTGTGCCTGCAAATTTGATGTGTGTGGTGTATGAATTAGTATTATACAACATTCACAATAACAACTTTTAATAAATAAACCATAATTGGTGTAACAATATGGGACAGTTTCCGCGAAAATGTCACCCTTTTATAACATTATAATGTAATAAAAATGTTTCTTGTTTGAAACGCTATATCTTCCGAATGCTAAACATTATCGACTTCCTTTTTTCAACAGTTCATACTACACCATTTCTCTATGACAAATTGCATTTTGAAGTCTTGCACTTGCTCCACGCCAGTATTGCAACGTTCGATACCCGATCGGGTTCAAACCCGCCATAACTTTAAGTAGGAGTAATCAAATCGCTTCAAATTCGGTTGTAGATACAGAGGTCGTATACCTATCGATTGTTCTGTTCGTTAATTTTTGTGCCATCCATTACGGAGATACAGTTGAACAAACTTCGTGCACTTTTCCCCGCTCGATTCGCGCCAATGATGTAACAACCGCCTCCCCATACATCGAGCGGGACGCGATTTGCCAAAATCATTGGCGCGAATCGAGCGGGAAAAGTGGACGTACTTTGTTCAACTGTATCTCCGTAACGGATGCATAAAAATTAACGAACAGAACAAATCGATAGGTATAGGACCTCTGTACCTACAAACCGAATTTGAAGCGATTTGATTACTCCTACCTAAAGTTATGGCGGGTTTGAACCCGGTCGGGTATCGAACGTTGCAATATTGGTGTGGAGCAAGTGCGCGCAAGACTCCAATATGTAAATTGTCATAGAGAAATGGTGTAGTACGAATGATAGGAAGTCGATAGCGTTTAGCATTCGGAAGATATAGGGATTCAAAAAAGAAGCATTTTTATAATGTTATAAAAGCATGACATTTTCGCGGAAACTGTCCCATAAATATTATAATAATACATCAGTAAAATAAATAAAATACAAATGAATAAAAAACATACTCAAGCACACATGCACACACATAATAGCACATACAAATTCTCAGTTCTTATCATAAGCTGATGTGGGTAGTCCAGTCCCATCATCCATGTGAACTGCACTCCTCCATTTCACTCTGCTTCATCATATGCACAGATTTGTGGCTCTTAGTATAGCAGTCACCCTTACCCATCCAGTCACTTCACTTAGTGGTTTTTCCCACTTCAATGCTATTTTTGTTGCTAAAAGTTTCATGACAGAGTTAGCGTCTCGAGCTAGGACACCATCAATTGAGGTGACAAAAGGGGTTAAAGATGCATGTCTAGCCTCAACAGCATGATCCAGGTATTTCTTTTTCTTCTCATTCTCAGCTAATAGTAACCCTGACACATGATATGATGTAGTATACAACAATTAACTTCAAAAGATATAGTGGTTCAACCGCACCTCACCGATTGCATACTGAAACAAAAAATCTCCTTTTGCCCTCATCCACTGAATGCTGAAACCCAATATCATTACTTAGTAAGTACTTTCGTGTTTCTTTTCTTTGCACCCAAATCCAATAACTAACCCTGTGAACATAGCCAACTTCTGAAAGATACTGCATCCCAAGTGCCACTTCTTTGGCAACCTTTAGAAGTCTTTGTGGGCACAAGCGCTTGTTATTATGCTACAGAGTGCAAAATATGGTATTCTCACACAATGAAGGAAAGGTAAGTCATAAAAAAAATTGTGCTAAAAAATGAAGAATAAGATGCTCAAACAAACTAAATAACATGTAGTTATTATTTCAGTAAAGCTATCAATGATTTAATACATGGTCATGTGATACAGCTCACACTTCATGATGTCTAAACTAATACAAGCATGGTAACAAAGTATGCTGTATGCATTAGGGCTCAAAGTAAAATGGCAGTTACATTTTTTATTTTTTATTTTGAGGAGAATAAACGCATCAATACTCTAATATGATTGTACACGATACATTTGCCCATAACAAGTCCACAGTAGTAAGATATTGGCTATTCCAGGGAAAAGGCAAGCCCATAGAGAAGATATTTGGCAGCAGCATGTTTGGAGGAACATAAGAGGTGACGCAGAATTCTATATCACCTATGAGTACCCCCAGAATGCCATGGTGTGGATGGTTTGACATGAAATTAATTGAGATCCAGCATTAGTCCAGCTGGCTTAGGACTTTGCATAGAGTAGACCTTAGGCCAGCCAGCATCCATGTGTCGTGCATGAAACGTTAGCCCAGTGCAGGTACTGTCCTCCACTATTGCTTTGGTACACCTGCTTATATCTGAGTTCCACACATTTATCATAACTGTCTTGAGAAACAAACATCACCCAACCGGTACTTGTCAATACACATGTCAGTACTCAAATCGTGCATAATATTTTCTGCTCCAAACGGGCAAGCTACATCATGCTGATCGTGTTTAAAAAAGAAACTCTGGTGCTTCATATATCTTCACTGCTGCACAGAGCCACTTGCTTATTAATTGGCAGAGGGCTTCTCTAACTGCTACAAGATGGATATCACCTTGTTTAGCACTGCTCCAGATAGGTAAACAGATATTTCAGTTGGGGCTTTGCCCATAACTAGTAAGTTAATAACAGCCTGTAATGATATAATAGCCACAAATAGTTACATAAAAGCTGCAGACTGTCTAAAACATTTTTCAATGTACTATAGTGGTTTTGAGATTTTTGATCAGTCATTAACGTAATAAAGTTATTTTTTTTGGTTTTTCAATTAACCCTTTGTGCTTAGATTAATATTACAACTGATACTGCTAGTTGGTGTGCTGTAATTAATATACACACATCTGAGGGTGGAATAAAAATATGCATGTAGACTGCATGGGCATGAGACAACATGATGACTGAACATTATCCCACATTTAGTAGTCACCTGACTTCAAAGCATGATGGCTTGCTCTTTCTAGACTGACCATATTGTGTAGAGCAGTTGCTACTTGTAATTGGGCCTTTAGAAATATCAACATGAGCTTGCGATGTTAATTTTTGACCTTTTCGTTGGATGCTACCCACTGCGCGTGCTTCATTCTAATGCATGCATTAGTATAGTGCAGCTGTTAATTCATTACTAGTTATGATAGTTGTGCAGTAGACTATTATTGCGTATATATATAAAATGAATCAATATAGTACTGAAATCAAATATGGGAAACTAAAATGTACAAGATATAAAAATTTAATTAAAATAAAATTGGTGATGTAAAAGGATTTGTATAGATAGCAATTGAGTAAAAAGGAAGGAAACAAGGAATTACGGAAATTATACAGCAATTGAGTAAAAAGGAAGGAAACAAGGAATTACGGATATTATGCATTTATTAATTATAAATATTACATACCTACATTTAGCAGACTTTCAGACAGGTAGATTTGCTAAATAATGTAGGTCTGTAATATTTATAATTAATGAATGCATAATATCCGTAATTCCTTGTTTCCTTCCTTTTTACTTAATTTCCGTAATTCCTTATATATAGTAACATTCTATCGTTGTATGTTAGGTACTAGTAGCTCACCTGTACACGTCACCCATGGCCAACCAATGCCAACTTCTTTGGCCTTAATAGCGACGGTCAGTTGCATACAGTGGTTTCCCAGCTTCACGCTATCCTTCTTACTGCCTTAAGCTTCATGCTAGACTATCGATCCTTCTTACTTTTGGGATCGGCTTAACCCGCTTTGTAGCGTCCAATAATTTTTTTTTTTTTTTTTTTTTTTCACGTGAAAGGTCTTTCGGAGCTTCATCGCGCGACTCGTCAGCACAAGTGCACAACCACAACTGTCAGTGTCATAATTTAACTGGCAACTGGCAATACTATTCTTTCTCTTCGCGATCGACGTGACTTGCAGCTGCATATTACACTCGCCAGAAACACGTGATCAACCACTAGTTTTTCTGGATCTCCACTTTATGGCTTCCAAGGGCCGATAAAATCTGTTGTGGGCTATTGCTAACAAAACTAAGTTGCTGAAGATCAATTTGTGTCAAGCATAACTCCTCTTAAAATAAATCCAACTCGGCAGTAAGTTTCTGGTTCTATAGTGCTTCCGCATAATGGCTAACATTAGGCCACTTTGAATTGCAAAGTTGGTTCCCGTCCGGTCTATAGACTCGAGAGGATGCGGGCGGGCGGCTCCATTTCCATTATCCATTACAGGAAGTGATGTCACAATTCATTGCATGTATATATTATGAACGTGTGATGCGTTCGAATGCTTCACATGTAAAAAAAAACATACATATATTAGTAGGTAACAAGCAATTATAACGCTATAAATGCGAGACGCCTCGTGTTATTACGTGCATGGAGTGGGACGGTAATGAACTAATGTGAATATGTATAGTATGCCGCGGACATACAATTCAAGTAATATTCGCAGGAAATATACGCTCTCAATACTAACAATCACTTCTTCTTAGTACGAATCTTTAGCTTCGAACTGCAGTCATCACACTGAGGAAAATGTTCATTCTTTAACATTGCTAATGGAAGGTCTGCTGAACAATGTACAAAGATGTCCACATAATTTTAGCTGAATAGTACAAAGCTTCAATTGGTTCCCCACAATTCATTGATCTTACAAACACTACATGCCGGCATCTTGCAAACGTTCAGGCAGTTCTGCATCCTGTAGTAAGAAACCACAAGAAAAACACAGGCCATCCTGAGCATGTTCAAGCAACTGCTTTTCTTGAGCTTTAAGTTTTCGTGAAGCATAAATTAGTCGCCATGCACATACCACACTCATCACAACATAGCATCATACCACTGTTCCTGGCATGCTTTATACTTGCATAGAAAGGCAGAGAACTTTCTTTCATCATAGGGTCTGGGAACAACTTAATCTTAGAGAATTCTTCAGTAGACAGCCTCACTCTGCCACAGACCCCACATTCTGCATTCCCACACTTTCTCACTTCAAAGAAATAGTGATGCTGAAGGCAGCAATAAGTTAGAAATTGCTTCAACTTTGGTGTCAAAACTTTCACACTGATTTTATCAGTGTAGCTTAGGTTAAATTCAGGGTCTAATGTTTCAGTTTTTTTTGTCAGTAGTATTTTCACAGGTTCTATGCATTCCAACATATCTTCAGGAAGATTACTCTGTGCTTCTACTCTTCTAATTTCTGCCACACTATTGCAGCTCTTTATAGCTTCTTCATTACTGTCCGGCATTCATTTTTCATGGCCAGAAATTGCATGCCTTCATTACTAATTCCTGACGCGTTATGACGTTTTTCCCGTTTCATTACCGTGCACGCGTCCATTGAAATGTATGGAGGATGACACTCTTTTGATCACTGTCACTCAGGAAAAGATGCCCATGACAAGGAAAAAGAACTTTATGATGCAGAGGGTCATAAGGTATGCCTCTATCGTTAAACAAAAAAATTAGCCCCTTCTTGACGCTTCCTCAGCAGAATTTCAGCATTTCCATAGACATGTATGGATTTTGATTTTTAAAATGAGGGTTTTTCAAGACATTTATGCTTCCTGACGAAAGTCCAAATTAGATATCAAAAAGGAAAGAGTAACTGCTGTTACTACAACCATTAGGGCCGGAGTGTGACATATTATGATGTTCATGACCCTTTTACCCTCGCTTCCCTGATGACTTTTATCATTAAGGTTCATATGTCTTTGTAGATGCCAATATTCAATAATAAATTGACAAATGCCGCGTGTGTGCCCTGCCGCGATAAAGGTTTTCAAACAAGAAGACACAAATCACCGACCACGGTATGAATCCTTGCAACGATGGTTCGATACTTGACAGCTTGTTACACATGTGTCGACTGTTGTGCGTGTGCATGGGTGGCTACCGGTATAAATGCGATTGTACTTTTATTGGTAATAGGCCTATTCGGCTGCTCTGACATTCGTTTTAAGCCCTGTAAGGCGCGATCATGCATGTTCGGAGTGTTTTAGCTACCTATATGTACATGTACATGGATTCTAGAACGGCTTGTTTTGGTTGCGTTGGTTTTAAACGATTCGATTCCGGCTTACTCACCTATATCGCTAATTCTACCACAAAAGGAGTTCGTGGATATGATTCCTATAGCAAAGCCACTCTTTTGCACCTGTTCTACCTTCATTTGTAAAGATGGGCATGCTCTTACTTGCAAACCTGACGCCATATTTTTTTTGTAGGTTTCGTTCCTTTTTTTTTTTTTTTTTGCAAATTGTACTTATGTATCTGCGCGTGTCTATATATTTTTTCATCTCTGCAGAATGAAAACTACCAATACAGCAAAAAAAAACCGTTCCACAGAGACGAACCTTATAAGGATAAATCACGTGAGGAATACATGCAGCAATTTAAATTTATTGGGAAATGCAACCCACTTTTTTTTACTATATCCACATGTGAGAAGGTGGAAAAGGTGACAGCCTTGTGAAGATGGAGGGAGGTAGCCACATGTATGTAGGTGGAGGGAGGTAGCCTTGTGAGGGTGGAGGAAGGTAGCCTTGTGAGGGTGGAAGGAGGTAGCCTTGTGAACGTGGAGGGAGGTAGCCTTGTGAGGGTGGAAGGAGGTAGCTTTGTGAGGGTGGAGGGAGGTAGCCTTGTGAAGGTGGAGGGAGGTAGCCTTGTGAGGGTGGAGGGAGGTAGCCTTGTGAGGGTGGAGGGAGGTAGCCTTGTGAAGGTGGAGGGAGGTAGCCTTGTGAGGGTGGAGGGAGGTAGCCTTGTGAGGGTGGAGGGAGGTAGCATTGTGAGGGTGGAGGGAGGTAGCCTTCTGAAGGTGGAGGGAGGTAGCCTTGTGAAGGTGGTTTTGTGAAGGTGGAGGGAGGTTGTTTTGTGAAGGTGGAGGGAAGTAACCTTGTGAGATAGCCTTGTGGAGGCAGAGGAGAGAGTGCCTTGTGAAGGTGAATGGGAGATATCCTTGTGGAACAGTTGGGACAAGATAATACTTGTAGGCCCTTCTCCCTAGAGATGAGGAATTTGATAGCACACCCCAGAGGCAGCCACTGGGATATGAATCAAATTAAGTTTAAAGGTTTCTGATGTAGGGTACTCCTGGAGTACAGTTACATGTAGAAGGAGATAGATCTATGTGTTACATGCATAATTGTTTAAATCGGCTACAATTGTCACATCCTGTGGTGTCCACCTTTATTAGTTTGGTTAGAAAAACTCCTTGGTTTGGTTGTACACATAGCACAGACACCAGTTGTCTGCCAGGAGAGGAGGCTTACCTACATGACCACCTGGTATGGACCAGGGACTGGACACAAAGTTTTGCATCTCATGGACTGTGCCAGCCACACTTCCAACATGCACCTGGTGAAAACACTTCAGCAACAACTCAAATGGAAGGCTTTATGTGGTCTAGCTATATGTACATGGCTCTGCAGATGTATGTAATAGGTGATGTAACAGTTGTGGTGTGGCATTTATATTTATTTGGTTATGTATTGGTTGTGTATGTGTGTGTGATTGTGATAAATGTGGAAAGTTCAAGAAGGTATTACATGTACTAGCAGAGACTCAAAGTCTTTGTGGTCACCTATTTAATTAGGGTGGTGGCAAGTGGTCATTAAATAGTTATAGCTGTTATGTAAACGTTTCACATGCATGGCCCTCACATATTTGTAGTTTCTATCCAGCAGCCTTGCCATTGTATATGAGTCATGATCACCAGCCTTCATGCCATTGGTCATCGATTTGTTCACTGGTGACAGATCAGAGCTGCATCATGGCATCCTTTTTTGTGCCATTGCTTAGAAATTAGATAGACAGGTGCATGTGTGTGATCTTTTCTTCAACTGCATGCCCATGCAAGTCCTGTGTCATGTGTGTGTATGTGTGTGTGTGTGTGTATTTGCATATACATGTGTGTGTATGTGTGTGTATGTGTGTGTGTGTGTATTTGCATGTACATGTGTGTGTATGTGTGTGTGCGTGTGTGTATTGGCATGTACATGTGTGTGTGTGTATTTGCATGTACGTGTGTGTGTATTTGCATGTACATGTGTGTGTATTTGCATGTACATGTGTGTGTATTTGCATGTACATGTGTGTGTGTGTATTTGCATGTACATGTGTGTGTGTGTGTGTGTGTGTGTGTGTGTGTGTGTGTGTGTGTGTGTGTATTTGCGTGCATGGTGCATGTTTGTATTTGCATTTGGGTGTGGGTGCGTGTGCATTTCCTTCCAGCCGCTCAATCATCAAAAAGTAGAACACACGGCATAACAAACACACACATCTCAGGCCAACTGCCGAATACGTTTACGACTGTTCATCCTTCTTGTATACACTAGCCAAAATTCTGGCGGAGCTGGATAGAAATGAGCACAGGACTTAACCTCGTAGCAGATATTGGGTCTGGGAACGAGACTGCTATGGAGTGACCTTGCCTGCCAATAGACCTTTCCCTTTAACGGCGTAAGGAATGCAATTATTCTTAATTGCGTCACTTCCGGAGTTCTTCCTTCGCGCGAGCACTAATACCCCGTTTACACGACACAATTTTTCCGTGCCAGCACGGTACGCTACGGCTCGGCACGGTACGGTTCGGTTAAAATTTGACGTGTAAACCCTGTCAAAACCGTGCCGTACCGTGCCGAGCCAGCAGTGGCGAGGTGGCTTGTCTATCACTGGGGGGGCAAATACACTGATTGCCGCCCCCCACACACATACACATGCACACGCTGCCTTTCTGTCGGAATTTCTTATCTCATTAAGCACTACATGTACTATAAAGTCGGACGCTGTCACATGCAGAGGGGAGATAAAACATGCATACGTTGAGTCTGGGGCCGAGTATTGTAATAATCTCTAGCGCCTGCTGCGCGCGCCGTTATTCAAAAGAGTTCCAGATCGTAGATTATTTAGACACTACATGTAGCGTTAATGGTTATGACAATACGCTCGTTTCTCCGCCAGCATTTATGTGGATGGGCAAGGGACAAGCCTCCCCCCTACCCCACACAAGGAGGTATGGGGGAGCAAGCGCTCCCATCGGGCCGGGGTCTGGGGCGGAGCCCCAGCCGCTTTGCAACTTTCACACTTTTTGAGTCCCAAAACTGACATAGCATAATTGCGTAGTAACAGATTAAAATTCATATAATACGACAAGAATTACTTGCTTCCAGACTTTCCTGTAGTCTCGCAAACCAAATACTTCGTCCCTGTCCATTGTATATGTATATCAATCTACGTGTCATGCAACCGATAAGGATTCATCCATAAGTTCCCAGCGGATCGAAGTAATTTTTATAACTTTTATCTTGTCCATTTTAATAATGTACTCCTGGCGTGCTTAATTTTAATTTTCAATGACTCCAGTAAATATCTTGAAGCTCTACCGGTAATGATTTTTATTCTTCAGAATGACTGCACATTACTGATGATTGGTCTTTGCAATTGGAACCACATGCATCGACAGTGGGGGCTTTTCTACGTAGCCGATTCTCATGACATTAATCTAGCCAAAATTCATCTGAAACTTATTACAACTTAACTGTACTATACAGTATATATTAATGATCATCTTAATAGAGAGTTGCACCCTGACGTCACACGCAGCTTACATCATATAGTATGTTGCTATAAATATACACCGCGTGGGTACGAGATAAACAAGCGAAGTTGGTGTCGTACCCTCACGTGGTACATATTTATAGCAACTTCTATGCGACGTAAGTTACGTAACTACATGTAAACAACACACGATGCGCGTGACGTCATGCAATCCTCTAATAATAAATGCGATTCGCTTGGCGGCTGGCCGCCCCTATAGTCATTCTGCCGCCCCCTTTTTAAGGCCCGCTGGGGGGGCAATTGCCCCCCCTGCCCCCCCGGCCACCTCGCCACTGCGAGCCAGCACGGTTGCAATAACCGGGCTACCCGGCACGGCACGACTCGATTGTGGTCGATCGGGATATGATAGCAATTGAGCATGCGTAGAACTGGTTTCCATAGTATTAAAATGGTGGATTGGACGAAACAAACGGGTGATAAAGATTTGGGGAGAGGAATCGATGCAAGTGCAACTGGAAAACTATCAATTGGTGTACAACAAGATCGGTACTGAGGCCATTTGAGGTGTATTGGATGGCTATTGCCGTAATATTGCGTATGTTACGAGAAACTAATCGCTCTCCTTCTTTTGTGCATCTGATGCCTCCTTTTCTCGATTGCACGGAAGGTTGTAAACAAGGCATCCATTTTGATTTCTGGCAATTATTGTAGTTAATTACGGAATTGCTTTTTAAAAACCATTCTATACCACATAGCCGCAAACGCGTGTAAACGTTACTCGATAACCGTTCCGTACCGTGCCATGCTGAGCCGTTCCGTACCGTACCATCGTCGTGTAAACGCGGTATAACACTGTACCATGCAGGCTGTTGATAATTTTCGACCGACCAAGCCTCTGTCACAACAGTACTCACAGAGGCAGACATCCCAGGTGCGTTTCTCGAGGAGCCACTAGAGATCCGTATTACGGCAGCGCTCCGAAGGTGGCTAATTTGGCATGGGATAAAAATGCAATCGGCTAGCCGAAAGCAAAGCCTAATAGATAGGTCAGGACATTTATGTACTGTGTCGATATCAGCCATGCTAGTCTCGTTCCCAGACCAATATGCCGCAATGTTTATCGCAATTTGTACTTTGTATAAACAAGCTCGTACTTGCATAAGTCTGGTGTTTCGAATTCGTGCGCTTATACGCAACGTTGCCCTCCTACTTCTTACAGTACATAGATACACCCTTCACCCTTGTTGTCCACCTTGCGAGTCATTTTACACATGACACGTACATTACATCACCGGCAGGATGAACTCCGGACGTGACGTAAAATTAGCAAATTGCATTCCTTACGCCCTTAAAGGAAGGGTCTATTGATCCACAGTCATTAATCGACGATATACAGTATAAGAGGGCCAGGACACAGTGGAGAGTCCAGCTGTGAATATCCGCCACTGTAACAGGATAGCGTGTCCCCCCGGATACATTGTCCGCCTACGGACAATGTATCCTAGGATACATTGTCCCCCTTTAGGATAGACTGTCCCCCCCACCATCGACACATACATAAACAGTTGTCTCTTTGATCCGAACTTCTCCAAAGGCTTAGCCCTCCAGACTAAATAATTAGCGACAAGTGACTCCGTATACTACCGATCACTTCCGTTCAAACACGTGTCGTCGTGTCGAAGAAGAGCGTTAGTGAGGATAAGGCCAGATATCACAACGGAGGTGCTTTTGTACAATGAAAATTTTCTAAGTACATGTACTTAGCGAAGGCGCGTATCGTGAAGAAGCAACAAAGCCATGATGAAAGAATGATCAGAAGAACTGTTAGGCTTAGTCTACTGTTTCGAAAGGATAGGTTGAAAAAAGAAGGAAAATCAGCTAAAGATCATGCGATCGTGCCATGACGAGAAGAGCGGTTAGTTTGTAAAGTACATTTACCTCGTATGTCCAAGGTTGTACTTCAGTTCCCCCCCCCCCCCCCCCCCCCCCTTAGCTGGATTTGTTAGTGGATCAGCCGACTGTTCCCCGGTCTAGCTGGGCTTAGTTTAGGGTACCCCCTGGGCTTAGTTTAGCTTAGGTTCAGCAGTATGTATGGTAATTTTACAAATTACAAAATTAGGGGGGGGGGGGGGGGGTAAACTGAAAGCTTACTAAAATAAGATCAATTCAAAATTTAAAAACTTGAAATGGTGAAGTTTTAGTAATGTTTAATTAGTCCATTTGGATTGCAACCCCCCTTTATAAATTATAGATGCCCCTCCTCCCAGTTTTCATATATAACTGTAAGCGGACAGCCCAGACCCCTGAATATGGTACTGACACTTCATGTATTAAATCTCATTATCTTTACACATTAATGATTTTTTTCTTTCTACTAACTTGAAAAGGCTTGGCTGATTTTAGTTTACATAAACTGTATGCATGCATCTTTCTTATTAGCCTTCAGTACAAATTTTTTTAAAGTAAATAAAACATTGCCCCATGGAAGTCTGGCCAGTGTGGACTTTACTTATGTGCATGTACACCTTCACAGCCTAGATATATCTGATGCCACAAGGGAAGCTAGAGCTGTATAGCCACAGCTGCTGAAGCCAGGAAAAGGGAGAAATATGCTCTGCTGTCCAAATCCCACCATTTTGCAATTGAGCCCTTGGCCCTGATGCTCTCAGTTTGCTCACTGATATCAGCAGGCATCAGCAGAGCATCACAACTCCCTCCCATTCCTTCTCCAGAGAGTATCCATTGCATTCCAGCAGGGTATTGGGTATTGGGCAGCACAAGAAGTGTGAGATTTATATAGTGTAACCTTGTGTATCCAGTACTGTATGTATATAAATTATAATAATAAATTTATTGTATAGTTTTTAAAAAGGCATATTATAATATATTCAAAGTAAGTCTCCAATTAAATCACGCAATGTGCTGAGGTGAGAGCTGCATATCTGCCAGATTGATGAAGGTGGATAAGTAGAAGAATATGGTTTCTTTGGCATTGCATATGCAACCAGCAAATGCAATGGTGATGATGTGTGTATACCATTCAGTATCACAGCAGTATGAAGATGAGAGCTCATTTGGTAAAGTATTTTCAAGACAGCGTCTAGTAAAGAACTGCATGGCTCGAATTAATGGACGGGTGAACGTATATTAATTGCTCTGTACATGCTGACTTATATATCCCGTTGGCAGCATGCTGCAGTGTTTGGTATTTGCTCAGAAACTGTTTATACAAGTGTGCACATGTACGTATGGCGCTGAGTATTATATGTGCATCCCCTTGTGTCGAAGGGAGGGGGGGACAAATAATCCTAAAGCGGACCGATAATCCTAGGAAGGATTGTCCGAGGGGGGACAGCGTATCCTAGGACACGGAGTCCGGCGGACAATGTATCCTAGGATACATTGTCCGGCCGGACAGCCTATACGGCGGACACGGTATCCTATTACACCACCATGCATGTGTTAATTCTTTAGCTAGTGAAAGGCAATATCCTTAACACTCCTCCACGAGAACTTCTAGCATGTTATCAAAAACAAGCCAGTCGTCGTGGTCAACGCCAGAGCGATGCACATGCAGATGGATATATATATACATAATATTATATATATATATATAGGGACGGAATCGCCCATGCATCTTAACGAGCGAGTCTCGTAGTCACACCTATATGTAGTAGCTACTCCGCAGCAAAGGTTCTATTAGCTCGACCTTCGCGTTATGGGGGTTTCAAGCCTATCCAGTTGAAGTTAGATGTTGTACGTCTGGCTAGCGAGACTAGCGTATACCAAGAATTAGATTGATAGCGAGTGTAGAGCTATTATATCCACAATAGTATCAGATGGGTACAAATCTTGGTATAGGCTTGATACCCGACCCTCCGCCAAAAGGCTACGCCCAACTACTATACAATGGATTAAATAACAGATCACGTGACCTCCAGAATGCATCCAATGGCAGGGGCACGAGTACAACTAAGTTGCGCATGCGTATACTTAGATCACTAAAATCAACGATAGCTTTAGTTAGGAAGGATTTTATGTAACAGCGATGCCTATTTCTAACTTCCCTGCCATGCAGACATACAATGCATTTATTAAAAGACAATAACAATAATATAATTTAATAAGTTAATTAGCAGTTTTAATAACGTGATAAATCTCTAAAGTACCTAGCGAGTTTAATGGTGCAATTAGATTTTTTTTATCACAATCGTACGCCGAGTTATGCATCGATGTCCACAATTTCTGGACATGTCACACTGATTTTATCAGTGTAGCTTAGGTTAAAATCAGGATCTATTTGATTCAAACAACTCCACAATTTTGCTAGCAGTTCTCTAGAAGCAGACTGGATAACTTTGAAGTTCTTGTCTTTCAACTGTAACCTTTCAGTTATTTTTGTCAGTAGTATTCTCACAGGTTCTATGCAGTCCAACATATCTTCAGGAAAATTATTCTGTGCTTCTACTCTTCTAATTTCTGCCACACTATTGCAGCTCTTTATAGCTTCTTCATTACTGTCCGGCATTCATTTTACTTCGTGCAACACCAATGGATTGGAGACCCAAATTTACGATTGACATAACCCGTTCTGCATGACTATAGACTAGCATTGTATGTTTGTACACCGCGGGGTACGCAGAACAAAAGTTTATTGCGTTCCGCTGCTTCAGCGTTTCTTCCATTACACGCGACTTTCACTTTCAAACAACATTTTTAAAAATGGAAAAAATTTCTTTTCTATTTGAATAAATAGAATAATGGAAGAATTAGCATTTTTAAAAATATCATGCGGGCGGGGACGGGAACCAACATTGCAATTCAAAGTGGCCTTATGCTTCAATCGTGACAAAGATACAGTGCAAAAAAAACTCTTATCCGAGTGAATCTTATCTTATCAGATCCGGAAGAAGGAATCGTTTTTTAGGTCGAGTGTGGGAACGAGAGAGAGTTATCTCCGTTGTCTGAGCTTTCTACGGGTCGGCAGTTTTACTACATTGTAGGTATTCCAAGGGCGGATCCAGGATTATTGAAAGAGGGGGGCTAGAAAGGGGGTCCGGGGGCTATGGCCCCGGAAAATTTTTTGAGCATTGAACTCTTGGTTTCTATACTTTTTTTCACACCTTTGAACGGTAAGTTGCAATTTTAGTCCATTTGCTTAAACGGCCAGAGGCAGACCCAGCATCTATCGAGGGGAGGGGCAAACACACGAGGGGCGCCAAAAGGGGCGTGGCTTACGATACTTCTGATGCGCGCGTAACCGTTTGACTCTGGATTGTTGCTAATAATGCATGCGAGCGAGCGCTAGAAGCTAAATTGTGCTCCACATATTGTGGATTAGGGATTGGAGGTGGGGGGAAGGGGGCGCCATAGCCTGGGGAGGGGGGGGGAGGGGGGGGGGGGTTGGAGACTAAGGCCCCCTGGCGCACCCCCCGGCCGCCTATGAACGCTCATGATCAGCTAAAACAGTGTCCTCAGCATCACACCTAAATTTTAGCAGGTCTGTGTCTTCAAGGTACTTTACATTCTCATTGATGTTGACAGCAATTCGTCATTATTCGTGATTCGCGCTAGTAATTGGATCCACCGCTTTGTGGCGCGGGTTGTGGTTCAGCTATGAATATCTCATCGTCATTAATTGGGACTTCTTTTCGTACGTCACGCGTTGACTCTTTTTCAAGATCGAGGCACTTCGGGAGCCTGAAGGGGCGTGGTACAAAATAAAAAGGGGCGTGTTCTAAGGGAAAGGGGGGGGGGCTATAGCCCCCTCAGCCCCCCCCCCCCCCCCCCCCCGGATCCGCCTCTGTTAATTCGACGGCTGTATCCAAATACGCTCGCTAAAGGCCAACTGATTCTACGGTGCATCGGCAATAGTGGAATCGGGTATTTTGCTAATCGTATTCATCACACTTCAAATCCTACATAGGACCTACTAACGTAGGTCCTGATATGTATATGCTCAGTATCAAAATAAAGCACAGGCATATCCAAAGTTCATCATTCATACCCATACACATTAGGTCTCAAGGGTTTGGACTTAATGATCAATCATAAACATACTCATTGCTCTCACATTAGGGACAAATGCAGTCTATAATAGTCAAAAATATAATCCTACCAAATTAATACAAGAACATCCTATTATGTGGAACAACCTACACTGAGTGATATATATCTCCCTGATATTTGACTGTGAGAACTGGCATGTGAGTGATATCAGTGTCCAAACTGGATGGGTTACTTACAATAGTTTAATGCATATTCTAACTCCGGATCCACTAAAAATAAGCCACAAGAACCTTTCAGTCTACATGGTTTAAGTAGAATCACTGCCCAACTTGGCTAAATCATCACTGCCTGCATGTGTAAGTGATCTGTTGTCTATAAGCTGTACTGTATAACTTGACAGAAACAAAAGTTATTCCAAAAGTTGTTCCAAAAGTTGCATGAAGTGATATTTTAATTGCAACTCCCAATCCTTAGAAACAACAAAAATTGAAAGTACCTGTATCAGTACAGTCTGATATGTTAAATACTCTACTATTGATTTCTTTGGTACCAATGTAGTTCTATAAAAAATTATATGGCTACAATTTCCCTCCTTTATTGGATGCACCTGTCATTGTTGATCAGTTCGTGGCTACGCTCAATCATCAGGGGAGGGGTCATAAATTAAAGGGACTGCAGGATAACTTGTTATTACAGTTAAGGACTCCAGCTGATCAGAATCCTCAACCTCATATAGTGTGTGTGTGTATAAAATAAGTTTTTATAATAATTATCAGAAGAGCATCACACATGACAACAAGTCCCTCTCATTCCTTCTCCAGAGAGTGTCCATTGCACTCCAGCACAGCAATGCTGCCTTCGTATTGGGTACCACAAGTAGCATGTAGTTTATATAGTGTATCCATGTGTATTTGCTAAATAGTGTAGGTCTGTAAAGAGAAGCATAAAGAACACGTACGCGTCCTGCAGTGTCCTTAGCCTCTCGTGTATCGTTTGGCACTTTCTTCGTTGGCATTCAAGACCCTCTGTATGCTCGATCGATAGGCCTAGAATCTCGCGATACGCCAGCGATTCTATCATCCTGTGTTGGCACTGGGGTGTCAATAACACTCGTCGACCACGAGTGATGGATGAACACTTTACCGGGTGGATTATCACAAACGCATGCAGGTCCGAGTTTCCAGCGGTATGGAATGGAGGTTGGGCTTGTCTTATGTCATCATCTGTAACATTGCATAACACCCCCCTCCCCCCAACACTCACCCCCCCCCCCTCCCCCTCCCTCATGATTGATAGGGCCTAGGGGGTGTGAATTTTGGCAATGATCACCCCCCATAACCGCCTGTGTTGTTTTACCGCGCTGCCGTAACCCCTTTTAAATGCGTACGCCCCTGATTAGAACAGCACACCATGCACGAAGGAATACTACTCTGTTAAGATGGCGGCTGTTAAAATTCATGGTACATAAGCATTCGTCGATGACGTCACAACATAAGGGGCTTTCCGGTGGAATTTCCCTACCATTTCATGGATCCTCAAGATGTTGCGTCGTTACTGTAGTGACAATATTGGTAAGCGACATTCATCGGGTGTCAGCTAGGTGTATTAGGGTTCCACTAATGACACCGAACACCGCGGGTGCGTGTTTGGATCAATGCTCACATGGGTTCATATTAAACATGATCGAGGCATAGTTTTGGATCCCACCCCCCCCCCCCCCCCCCCCCCCCCCCCCCCCTTTTTGGGTCCGGTCCGGGTCTAGCGGACCGAGTTTCCTAGGCAATAATTATTTGCACATGCATCCAGGCAACCGCAACTTGGTTAGTCTGACGTAGACACACCCTCGCGCTTTGCGGAGGCATTTCCATTACATGTCACTTCTAACATATTAAAAGTTATTAAGGTTACCTTACGTTACGAGGAATGCAATTATGTTGCGATAGAAAGACATGTGGCTAGAGGTTATGCTGCTTATGCACAACTAATTAAAAGTGATAGTTTATTTTTGTGAGCAGACGAGACGTTTTCGCCATCCTACGGCTACCCACTGGTTGTGGAAAAGGTCTGTGCTATGGCCCATGGGTGCTTGCCTGGGATCCTCGACAGGATGGCTTTCGTTTCCGATCGTACAGCTCAGTGAGCTAAACTGAAGTCTTGGCTGTCACAAAGTCGGCCATCTTGAACGCCTGTTGTCCGTAACATAATTGCATTCCTCACATTCGTCGTACACGGGTGTTTCATTGCATTGAAAAGATGGACATTAGATCTCGTCCCCATACTTGGCGATAGAAGATTTAATGGAGACCTCATTATAGCATAGCATTGGAATGTGGGCTCTCTTGTACAATCCGTTTAAGGTAAGCTTTATACACATGAAAATATGGGTTAAGCATCCTTCGAGGATTACAGACATACCAGCGTCATGGTATTTGTGTGCACGTAGGCCACGATATCGAGCCTGGACTGATAGCGCTCCATTTGGAGTTATTATCTTCGAAAAATGTTTTTTCTTTTTTTTGCCTGACAAGTGATCTATAAACTTATATGAGAGTATACAACAGTGTTGCCTCTACGTATTCTTACTATCTCTGTTGTTAGACACATTTTCTGTGAGACGTACGAAGGCTCTGAATATGGCAGTTATTGTTAACATGGCGGAGCGCTTCATTGATTCACAGATGAATCTACCGGTATTCAGCGTACTATCGTAACATTAAATTAAATCAATGCCATGAGTATGTCTTAACAAGGTTCAGTTCTAGTCTTCGCGCTTTCTTTTTATCATTCTTATTGGCATTAAGAGTACTGTAGGACACACACTCAGGTGATGCTCTTGCATGAATCATGCATTTTAGCCACTGCACTTTGTTTGCCATACAGCCATACGTCCTAGTCCTATACAACTTGTTTGAAATGGGCATGTATGGCTTCAGTGCCTTGTTCTCCCATTAGTCCAAGTCCAGCATTGTATGTACTCATCCACTCGATGATGTGCATTTCCAGTTTATGCATTTTAATTGTCCACTTTGTTCCAGGGAAAGCAAAGTCGGAGTAGCTAAAAAAAATCTTGTATTGCAAAAAAAATTTGGGCCTCAGTGGCTGTAAAAGATGAGAAATGCCATAGCCAGCAGGCCTTAAATTGCCTACTGAACCATGTATGCTCTACAGGCCTTGCCTACTAGGTGTGTACTATGCTGGGTTTTTGCTCTGCAGGCCAAGTGCCTACTTGGTGTATGCTCTGTAGGCCTTGGCTACTGGGTGTGTGCTCTGAAGGCCTTTCCTACTAGGTGTGTGCTGTATGTGCTCTGAAGGGCTTCCCTACTAGATGTGTGCTCTGAAGGCCTTGCCTACTAGGTGTGTGCTCTGACTCTGAAGGCCTTGCCTACTGGGTGTGTGTGCTCTGAAGGCCTTGGCTACTTGGTGTGTGCTCTGAAGGCCTTGCCTACTAGGTGTGTGCTCTGAAGGCCTTGCCTACTAGGTGTGTGTTCTGAAGGCCTTGGCTACTTGGTGTGTGCTCTGAAGGCCGGCATGGGCACCCCCAGCTTTTCTGGAAGGGGGGGGGGGGGGGGGGGGGGGGGCAGGAAGGGCGAGGGAGTGCCATTTGACAGCCGCGAATACGTTGTCCACTTTCGGCTGATTCAACCAGTGGAAAAAGGGGGGGGGGGGGGGGGGGGGGGTTGCTGTCTGCTTTGGCGCGGTTCAACCAGGGGTGGGGGGTGGGGGAGGGGTGCTGGTGCTGTCCCCTTTCGGCCCATTCAATCAGTGGGGAGGGGGGGGGGGGGGGCCATGGCTCCCCTGCCCCCACTCTGGGGATGCCCATGACTGGCTCTGCAGGCCTTGCCTACTTGGTGGGTGCTCTGCAGGTGCTCTGCAAGCCTTGCCTATGGTGCTAATGTAGGGTCCTTTTATACCACACATGATCTTTAGAGGTGCAATGGTCTTTATATGAAGGAGCAAAGTACTTAACATGACGCCTGGTGGTCACCCTGGTGTTCTTGCCTGTTTTAAGTGGATCCATGAGTGTACACTTGTATATGGCTTATACATGTATGTGCATGTATTTGTGTATGTGCATATATGATTAACCCTATGAGGTCATGTGAATATGTTTACCTTGCATGTGCATGTACTGGGACAGTGTAGGGACCAATTGTATAACTTTACCATTTTCAGTTTGAAAACATGTCCTGAGCTCCACTAAAAAGGTGGCACTGCTATATGTTGCCTCTTGATGACCAGCAGAGGTTTTTTTATCATCTATCTCCACGTACGCTGCATAAAAGGTGTACTTTGGCATTGCGGAATATCCATTGCTGTACTGTTCATTCACGTGACTTCAATTATTCATGACTAAACAAACTAAAAGTAACCGTTTTGTTCTCTCACCAAAAAATGTGTCTAAGCATGAACTATACACGTATAGAATGTGCAATGATTCCTCTTTACGGAAAGGTAAGTTTCATGCCCAACAGTCAGGCGTTTTTTCGCGAAAAATTGGTTGCCGTTCGAGCGTTTCAAAATAAGCCATAATATGACCGTTACCTGCGCGGAGTTAGTAGGCAGGAAAATAACACGTCTCGACAGTGCGCACATATCTTATCCAGTACGGAAATGAATGTAGAAAAGCTTGATGTAATAGCATTATTTATTGATAGCTTTTTGTGATCAAAATAGATTTTAGAACATAAACCACATTTTAATGAGCTCCTTCATTCGTCGGAACACTAAGAGTACCGTAAATGTAATACATTTCTAATTAAAAAAACCTAATGTCCATCTCGAAACAGCCGTGCGTAACGTAATGTAACCTTAATAACTTTTAATATGCTGCCAGACCCTCCGCAAAGCGCGAGGGTGTGGCTACGTCAGACTACATCTTGGTTCGTGTGGAAGGACCGAGATTACAGTACTTTTGATATGATGTACACATTTTTTGCTTGCATCCCTTCATTGCGCTCATCCAAGCATAAACAACCTCAAATTAATTGATCACATTAATAAAGCTGCAATCAACATACCATGGCAATACCCTTGATTGTTCAATATCCTTGATTGCTCAATACCACTCAAGCCTGATTTCTTGATATATCCCTGATTGCTCACAAATGTTGCAGTTGTCGTAATATGCTCAATGACTGACAAGTGGAAGTATCTTTTTAAATCATTTCATTAGCCACCATCTGAGAAGTAGAATTTAATTTTCCAGCAGTTGCAGTGTACATTTGATTTACACTAAAGTCCGCGACACCATCGAGGAAGTAAACGTTTATGGCTTCTTAATGAAAACATTAAATTCATGCCCACAATACCACTATGTTGTAAAACCTATCAGCTATTAATAGTATCAAAACGGACACCTTGTGCCGAGCAAAACCTTGTCAATATTTTCAAGTATATTGGGGGTACTTTTATTTTTTAATTCCATTTTGAGTATTATTTAGTACCGCATCCAAAAACAGAAATCATATTTTGATTCTACGTGTAATTGTACCTCTAAGTGCAAAAAATCTCGTATATCACTTACATACTATCGGTTTGGTTTTCAAGAACAGAATCGTAACGTTTTTGCCTCATTACTGGCGCCATCTTTAGACACCTCTTACCTTGTGTCAACAAAAACAACTCGCTAAAGTAACCGTGAAACATAGTTTACTCAGCGTTTCATTGTACATCCTCCGCATCTATGAGCCGTTCCTTTGTACCTTCGTTCATGAATTTAATTAGTAGCCACACGCGCTTAGCGTAAACGATCGTGAATAATTATGCCATCGTTATTATTCAACTCACTGAATTTTTTGGTTAAAAACGAATTGGGGTACTGAAAATAATGTATCGCGCCCATTATTCGGACCCTAAACACACCTAAAATGTAAAAAAAACGGCATGTTAATTTTACTTCCTCGATGCTGTCGCGGACTATAATTCCAGCTAGGTGAGCACTACAGTCCAGCCTCTATGGTCCATACACAGTCTGTGATAACATGTGACATGTTAAAAGAAAGCTATCTGGTTTTGCTCATGTAATATTTGGTGCAATCAGTGCTTTATGTTGCTTGCTTTTCCTTTTCAAGATATGAACTTCTGAATTTCACCAAAACCCGGTATCACTGTAGTGCTGAACTAATGAATAAATAAAATTGCAGGAACAGTTACTGCTAAATACCTTAGAATGAGTGTTTTAAGTTATGTGCTTGATGTCTGCATATTTGTATTCATTATCGACACAGTCTGCAAACTAAATTTTTTAACAGTAATTTTCCTGTACAGTAATTGACAACATCTGAAGAGCTCAGAAAAGAAAGAGTTTGCTTTGCAATGCCGTAAAAAGGGCCCAGTAAAAACAGATGTTTATTACTGGAGTAAAGAGGTGGCAGATGTTTCCTTTCATTTTTGCCTTCTGCCTGTTCAGCAACTGGTCTAGTGTGTTTTGCAACAATTGCAGTGATTTTTCTTTTGTGGTTCACATCCACTTATACAATAATTAGCCATAAAAGTGATACAACTTAAATGTGATGCCCGGTTACTTAATGTACTTAATTGTACTTCAAGTTACTGCAGGTGTATTTTACAAGTATGCAAGATAAAAGAACAGATATATATGGTATTGATGGTAAACAGCTGGATGGTGATGTTACTAAATATTATTGCGCATCATGCAACAAAATATTGCGCACTCCATATCAAATCACATGTGGGCATCGAATGTGTCAAATCTGCCTTCCCAACAGGTAAGTAGCGGCTTTAAATTATCTCTAGGAAATTAAAATAATGAGAGTAATATTGATTGCAGTGCATTAAAATAATAAAGCTTCAAGTGTGTAGATAACGTTGGCGCATGCACTCACCCATACATGTATTATGTATTATAGTAGCATGAAAAGTATTTACATATAGGTAATGGTGCACTAATCCACTGAGCTATATCTACATGTTAACATTAACACTGATGAATTACATTATGAGTCCATCTTATATTCCAACCCCCACAATATGCATACAAGATTACTGGAAATGTAAATGCGAGAAGATTATTGATTTGTCTGCACAGCTGCATTCCTCAATGGTCTCCTTTAGTGCATCATGTTTGAAATATACGGAATTAATAATCTTCTCCCATTTTCTTTCCTTTTTACTATCATTCTTAATGATACTTTTATTTTCTGCTCTACCCTTGTGTTAGCCCACTTCGTTGTCCCACTTGTAATGAATTCTTTGATCCTTCTAAAAAAGACCAGGTATGCAAATATAAAAGTTTTAAATAGTTACCTTTTCTTTTCCACACAAAAGTGCTTTGCAGATAGAAGTTGTCAAAACGATATGCGGACCTTACGTGCAACCTGCAAGTGTTCATGGAAGGGTCCATTGTGTGATTTTGAGGTAGGCATACCAATATATACACTGTTGTAATTGTTTTAATTGTGAATAGCGAATTGTAGCTATTATTTAGCACTGGCAAAATGTATGCATGTGGTAGGTTTCATATGAATAACATGCATGTGTGAGTTGCAAAGTACATACATGTACACAAAATCCCTTACAGCTTTTATTTGCTTTGTTACTCTTATGGTGCATGTATATTCTGTTGTTCAATGCAGTCCATTTAATGGTAGCACTCACAAAAAGTATGCCCCTCCCACCTTTATATTCCCATCCCACCCCTCTTTTAAAATGTTAACATTTATTTTAAAATCCACCAATTATATAATTCTTATTAATTTATAATACTGTAACATCTACATGTATATGAAAATAGGGGGCAAAAACAAAGTGCAAGACACCATCCCCCAACTCGCACTACAGAATGGAATAATATTGTTTGTAGTGTTCATGGGTGTCCAATTCATGCAAAGATATGTGTAGGGCTTAATTCATGGGTGTGGCCTTCAAATACCTCTGAGCGATGGCATCAATTTACCAGTACAACAATCTAAGTGTTGCAAAGCAATGTAAAAATAAAGGCTATACTAATGCTAGTAAGCCACAAATCCACATGTTACTATATGCTGTTGAGAGCTCACTTAACAGTCACGCGTTTACCATGAGCAGACCCCACCTCATAGATAATAGAGTAGGGGATTGGCAACAATCACTTGCTCCATTCAGAACGCACGGACTATCCGAGGTAGTGGTATTCACACCTCAAAAGGTGTCGCAAGGGGTGGATTTCATGGAGTCAATCACAGAAATATTTATAAAGCTTTGGAGCTATCATTAATAATCGATTCTCCAAAGACCAGTTGTTCAGTATTTGAACTTTCTTTTTTGTCTATGGAATTAATGCAAAACTGCACAAATTTTCTTTTTGGGTTATAATTTGGCCAAGTTCTCATTGTGAAAAATACTTTTACGGTGTGACGGGTGCACTGTGCCATTTATTTGGGTTTGAACATGCGAACAAGTGGTAGTTTCATGAATCACTATGCCATGCTTTTGTGGGGAGCTTAATTGTTGTAGCCTTACTGTAGCTTTATTTTAACAAAATTATGAAGTTGGGAAGTGTCACTATGAGTTTTTTTCTTCAACTTATGCTTTTAGGCTGAGTTATGAATTTTTGCAGATAGTGAAGTATAATTAAAACTTGGACATGCAATGAAGAATGCTGAAAGAAACAAAAGCGCTTCAGTGCCCTGATCCACATCTGACTGAGTCACTGCCTCTTTCACCCTAGATGTATATCTGCCTCTGTCACTGACTTTATCTGCCTCATGCAGCCTATCTGCCTCAGCCACTTTCCCTTAGTATTTGCCTCTCGCTGCCTGTTATTAACCTTTAATGTATTTTCATCCTTAATTCAGGATGGAAGTCCTGAATTAAGGATGACTTTACGTTGCTCGTATCGACATAAATTCGAACGGTATTGAGGATTAAAAAAAAAAATTTAGCTTCTGTAGGCTTTCATCTAAACAGCGCTATCCATTTTAGTCATTCAAATCTTTATTTCTTTTAGAAAAAACAATGTTTAGGCTTAGTTTTTCGTTCGCAAATAATGCCGCTGTTACCATCAAAGTCAGGTATAAGGTTGAGGAAAGAGCAGGAAGCTTACTTTCAAGATAGAAACTGTTACTTAGATCTGTAAGGAGAGCCATATAAGCAAATTCAACAATATGGGACACAGAAGATACGAGCATCGAATTAACTCAAGGCGGACTAAGCGAAGCGAGTCAGAGCGGGTGGTACGATGGTTAGCCTTTGCAAAATAAAAATTAAAAAGCATTTCTGTCGTTGAGAGCGATGCAGGAATGCCTGGCATTGGTAGAAATGCTGTCACCAGTACTGTTGGGACATAAAAAGAAGGGGCGGATGCTCGGACAGTGATAATAACTTTTGTATTATTTTGTGTACAAGTTTGATAAAAATTCAACTTCTACCAAGAGTCTGGAGGTGCCACCACCATTAAGTAGTGAAAAGGAGTAAAATTGATATGTTCAATGCTCTTTGTAAGCATTACAAACTATAAATTGCTAATCATTTAGTTTATGTAAGCGAGAGCAATGAACGTGCTTATGCATCCTTGAAGTTTGGGCAGCTTTCTAGATGATAAAAATTATTCCATGCTATAGAATGTGTCCACCATTGTTGAAACAAACAGCTTTTATGTTTTAATTTTCACTGCAATGGTTGTTATAAACGGCAGAATTCACCATCCTGAATTCAGGATTTTACCGATCCTGAATTCAGGATCGTTTCACGCAGATTAAAGGTTAATAGTAACTGAAGATAACTGTCACAGGATCATTCACATAGGCAGCAAATGGGGAGGCAGATACTGAGGGGCAGTGACATGGGCTATGACAGAGGCAGATAGGGCCCTAGTATAAATGCAGCAGAGTCAGGACAATGGAGTGGGTGTAAAATTGGTGGATATGCCAGGGATTGTCAAACTGTGGATCACTATTAGGGTATTTTCATTGGCTAGTGCCTCAGGATTGAGCATGCAGTACAGGAAGGTTACTAAGAAGATAGTTAAAAAATCTAAACCTTTTAGAAGACAGATCACTTCAGATCCATAATTTAAAAAAAATTGCATGTGTTGTTTGAATCAGCCTGTCCCTGTATCAAACTTTGTTAAGATTGGTTACTTGTACCGGCAGAACAATTGTATGATTCAGTCCTTGCAGCTTTTGTATACTTCAGTTGTTGCATTGCAGATGGCCAACCAGTACTTACATGGTTTTGCCCAGGTTGTGTAACATATGATGAGTAAAACATTAATGAGATTGCCGGACAGACAGACAGACCCTACTTAATCATGTATTTGTACCGACCCTTTGATTGCATTATAATATGCAGGGTGCAGTGCATTTTATGAGATGAAAAAGTGATTTCTTTAACACATTAGGATCACGCAATGTCATGCCACATCTTTAATGAAGTTGGTCGAGCGTCAAAGATTATACCTGTTGAGGTTAGTAGTAATACATTTGAACGACTGTTTATTCGTGGCTAGGGCTGAGCAATATTGTGTTAAACACTGTAAGTTATTCTTTTTACACTTACTTGATACCTACATGTAGTGTTTTTAATGGTAGGGCAACGACTGGAGAGTGTGGAATATGCCCCAATATATTTAATTTACCATCAGTTATGAATGTTATATTATTTAGCACCTCTATTTAAGTGATATCGTTCATATCTGAAACTATGATTTTCTAAATTTGAAATTTGTTACTAGGCTTAGGTCAGATGTTTTCACTTTGCCATTAATGTGTTCATACATGTACGTCTTTTATTTTTTGCATGTGCTGGCATTGCATACATGTATATTAATCTCACTCGTAGGGCATACAGGATTCTGTGGAGAAAACACAAATTCGTCTTGGCAAGTCATTAGCAGTAGACGATAGAGCTAAAACGTTGCTGGAGTTAAAAAGCGCTGTGCAGCACTTAGAAGAAATGTATCAGACGCAGTCAGTAACATTAATGGTACATTTGTTTGTTCATTCGTTACTAAAAGCTGATAACCCATCCTCAATCTGATAATTATGCAATATGGATTACGTTCTTACATTGTACTTTGATTTCATTTCGGAGTGAGAGAATATTGGATATGAATAGCAGATTATTATTTTAAATATTATTTTGCTGTCGGATTAGATTTCACTCCTTAAATATTGAAACTGCGCAAAATATTAGTAGTGCCATTTTGAGCTGAAATAAAAACATCCAGTTTTTAAAATATTAATCTATCTAAATGTGTGCAATTGATTATTATAATGTGTTTAATCAGTTTTTAACCTCTGTTTAAGATGCATTCCGACTACCTTACTCCATTACAGGTATTCATTGCAAGCTGATACATGAGTATATCAGTTTTTGTTATCATTTTTTAGGAAATGCGCAGGATGCTGAATCAATGTGTGGAAAATGTAGATACTCTGAACAAAAGTATTGCACAGATGCATGATGAATTGAATTTAAAGTTGGAAATACTTGAGGTCAAGACCATCAATGGGGTTGTTGTTTGGAAGGTTAACGAAATCCAACGAAGGTCGCGAGATGCCAGAATCGGAAAAACAGTGTCCCTGTACAGTCCTCCATTTTACACAAGTGCCCATGGATATAGGCTATGCTTGCGTGCATATCTCTATGGTGATGGAGCTGGAAAAGGCACCCACATCTCAGTGTTCCTTGTTATCATGCAATCCGAGTATGATGATGTCTTGTTGTGGCCATTCAAACATCGTGTAGTCATTTCTCTCATCAACCTTGATACCCCACTGAAACTTGAAACAGCAATTACCCACAAATTTGTGCCTAATCCGCAGAGTAACAGCTTCGAAAAGCCTAAGGATACATTTAACCTTGCTTCTGGGTTCCCTCAGTTTGCATCAATATCTGTACTGACTGATCCGAGGTTTGTTAAAAATGATACCATGTACTTCAGAGTGAAGCTGGAGCAACCCGATGCAGTAACATCATTGGATGATTGACACTATTAGTTTTCAGGGTGATTGAACACTGCAGCTAGGGAATGATTTAATTTTTTTTTTTAATTGCATAACAATTTTGCTACGCAAAATCGAAGTTGATTAGCAACTCGGTTCAGTTGCTTAGCAATTCGTCACCGCCGAGATGTGTGATACGATTTATCATTTGAACGCATTGAAGGAATTTACAGCAGAGCTATCCCACGCACACGCCCGCGTACATTTGGATCGCTTTCAGACGCCCCCCTCCCCCCTCCCCTCTTCGCGAAGGCTGCCTACGCTGCGCTGTGCGCCCAGGCGGATTTAAGGGGGGGGGGGGGGGGGGGGGGGGGGGGCCCTCCCCCTTTCCTATACTAAGAATGACGTAATGCATACTGCAATCTGTGCAGCTTTCTGCATGTAGAGGATTTGCAGTTACGTAATCTACCATAGCAACAGTTGCTACGGCGCCATGTGAGTGGCAATCGTTTTTTAGGAGTTGCACTTTACTTTTGTTTTCCGATTCGTGCGTATGTGCAGCAATCGCTTTTCTGCTTCCTTCGAGTCGCTACCTGAGACAGCTAAAAAAAGTATGTTGAGAAATTAACTGCCTTGGGTGGTATTCAAGATCCGTATGTGGAAGCGTCGGCTGAAAGCTTTATAGAGTGGCAGGACTGGCCAAATGTCCAACACGCAGACATATACACATGTACAACTATTTGATCACAAGGACTAGTCCATACACGCATCAGCAACTTAAGGCCTAGAGGCTTATAAGTTATTTGAAGAGGGTTGGATCCAAGGGGTTACCGTGCAATCGGTTCCTTCGAGATCAGATCTTTATATTGTGACCGCTCGTGTAAGGCACTACCAAAGACTATCGGAGACACTAGTGAAGGCATGGGTAGCTGTAGAGCATGTTGGAACAGTATTGTAATACTGTGTGCATTGTACCTGTATGGCGGGATTGGGAGAAGTATGCAGCCACGTGGCTGCAATACTTTTTACGATAGACGCTAATACACAACCCAAGAACAACACCGCTTCAACATCACTACCTTGTTCGTGGTTGCCCACAACGTTCCAGCATGTTACTTATTCAGAAATTGTTGATATTGACCATACCAACACTGTATCACCTGTACGTCAACCATTGCAATAGTCTTCTAGCTCAGGCTGACGTCTACGTTGTAATAGCCGTACTGATACCAGTTCTAAGGCTACAAGTTCAAAACATTCCCGTACGCCATCCAATAAAGGGCTTAACAAGCTATATAACACCACCAACAAAATGAACACCACAAATCCAGCTGTGATAACTCGGCTCCCAATCCTCACAGTCACCCCTTTTCAGCGCACTAATCCACTTTCTTCTCCTTGATATCTCTTCCGGGAACCGATAAAAGTGTGTTTCTGAACCTTTGAAAAAAGGTTCTTGCAACCAGGAACGCAACAACTTTTAACCATCGTAGGCTTTGCCACTCAAATGGCCGACAGGAAGCAAAAAGTAAACTATGACGTCATTTGTGCAAATCCTCTGTTACCGTTGTTGGACTTAATTGCAAACTTGCACATCGTTCCAGCCAAGGGGGATCTGGCTCAATATCCATCTATTAAACTATAAACCAATTCAAGACCCGGGACGAAATTTAATTTTGCATGCGTATTTAATGATCGAATGGTGCATGTTATAGACGTGAATCGGATGGACCCAAGATTCTAGCTTTTCCTAAGAAAACAGCTATAAAGCTAAACAAACTAAAAATACTAATACAAAGTGTAGCTGGTGGCCACGTGCACGCTTCGGTCGCAGATTCACAAAAGCTTAGCGTCACGAATTTGATTGCTGAGTAGTAGGAAACACAGCATTGTAAAGGATGAACAGTTTTTCGTCTCTAGTAATCAGGATATATCGCGTGATGTATGTACTGTGAACTGATTAAATGTTCATGCTCCCAAAAGTTGAAATGCGGCTGGGGCTTTGCCCCAGCCCCAGGCCCCACTGGGGGACCTATCAGCCCTCCACGCCCCTCCCGTACCCTCCCCCCGGCATTTGTGAATATATTTATTACCCCCCCCCCCCCCCCCCTTACCCAAATTCCTGGATCTGCCCCTAATCGATCGCTGATATTAAAGTGGACCCTTTGCGATAAACGTCACGTCCCGAGTAAAAACCACAGCGGTTGCCTAGAGACATTGTGTCACGTTTGCGGACCTTTGCGTAATAAAATGGCAACGCTAGCGCTCGGAGTCATTCCTTCCCGCTTGGACAGTGATCCTTTGGCCGATCCAGTTCCTGGTCAAACTATGCTGCCAACAGTAAGCTTGACAGTGTCTGACATACCCGGAGCCTTTTAAAATTGATGGCTTTAAAAAGGCTCTGGGTATGTCAGACTCGGTCAAACTTACTGTTGGCAGCATAGTTTGATCAGGAACTGGATCGATCGATGTCACGTGAGTGTGTACAATCTCGCTGATACAACCTGCGTACGTTGCGCGAGCAGCGCTTTCAGTTTGTACAGATGCCTTTTTAATTGGCATGTCCCTGCTTTAAATCGCGCGCGGGTAGATTGCATCGCAGTTTTCTGCGATAATATTTTGAAGTTGATTCGCACCTTTTAAAAACTGGATCGCAAAATGTGATGCGATACCGGTTAAACTATTCCCTGTTGCGTGATTGCTTGGTCCATACATGATTCACGTCAGAATTCGATAAAGTTTGATCATGTGAATGATGCATGCGCATATGCATGCATATCATCGGCATTCCAATTTCCCTCAACTTAGAAGTATAATTATATAATATTATATATAAAATTATATATATACATGTATATACTAGCTTTAGTTCGATCGGCGTATACGTAGCCCGAATAATGGTTCCGGTACCATAACCATGCAAACCCATACAGCTATTGTATAAGCTGCAACGGGGATTACAGTCCAATCAGAATGCAGCATAATAATGATGATACGCCAGCGCCTGTACAAAAAGTGTACGACATATAGAGACATAATAATAGTGATATACTGAACGAAGGGACAACAATACCAAATTAAATATTACAACTGTGGTAACATTCAATGTGAAAACATATTTTATATGTGTCTGTGCATGTTTGTACATGTGTGTGTGTGTGTGAGTGTGTGTGTTTTTCTTTTCAACGCACACTTAGTCTGCGGACAGCGCTTTGTGAAATTATTTTGAGAGCGATGACTTTAATATATACACAGTTCCAAAGAGGAAGGCGAACAAACTGTTGAGGACGACGCACGATGCTGTAGCTATGATTACGTCGATGAGGGGCTCGCTTATTGGGGTAAAGCAGCACTCGTCGTCACAACTGGAAACGCATTCTGCTGTAGCCATGCCACGTTGCTGACACAGGCTGCACACTTGTTCCTCCGATCCAGGCGCGTAGCGAAGCGAGAAAGCAACCAACAAGCCAAACGTAGCCGCAGCCGTCGCTAAAGAAGCAAGTGGGTACACGACCTTGCAAAACAGTTTTGGATTCTGCGGAGTCAGGAGCAAAACGGAGGCGATGCACGTCACAAGACACAGGGCGCCAGCGGTAAAGCATAGAGCCGACGGCAGATCAACCGAAAACTGTAGGGACAGCCAAGCGATGATCGAGGAAATCAGGATCAATGCGCAAACAACGTAGATGATGTCCACAATTCCCAGCAGAAACGCCATGACGTCAGTTAGGCGCATCTTCGTTGTTGTTGCTGTGAGTGTGATAACACGGCTGAATAAAATGCACCTTTTGCATGCGATGATAGACAACAAAGCTTTGCTACCAGTTTCTTGTACCTCTTACACGCATGCATGCACATATGTATACATATTTCATAACGGCCCAGCCTAAAAAAAAGCACACTTTGGGGTTGAGTTTTGGCGCTCAAGTGGGTGGAGCTGCATTGCAGTGAAATTTAAAAGGCGTGTTATTCCGTTCTGTTTTTTTAAAAATCGCTAATGATGACGGTTCTGTTACTTCTTCATAGCACTTACCTCTTTCTGCAACAAACTGAAATCTTCGAATCGCGCCAGCAGTAACGTATACGCCCAGCAATGAATACGTAAATGTAATTGCTAATAATTTAATAAATAGCACATAATTGGGCATGTACATGTATGGTGTTCGCCATTCCTGTTCCCATCGTGCCTGTAATGTAGCTAGTTCGGATAGTCAGCAGATCGGTTCAAATTTCCGAGGCTGAATACATCGTTTGTGACAAGATTTGCAACTCTATAATTTATTTTTATTTTTACATGTATTAATGCACGTCATGAATATAGATATAATATAAATTATACTATTTGCGTATCAGACCGGGTCCATGCATGTATAGGTGAGGGAGTGGGATGAATAGTATGGAAAACAGACACAATAACTTGGTTCTGTGCTGCACTTTGCACTTGGTGACCAAAATGATTAAGTAGAATCATCAACATCAAACATGAAGAAAAATGGCGATTTATCAGTAGACTGAGGGTCACATTTTGCACAAGGTTTGTAGAACTTCCCACTGTTGAGCCGCTTTTGTTTATCAGTGACAGCAATGCCGGGATGAATTGTTCCGACATTGAGTTTCGGTGGCAAGGGATTCGATTTCATCTTTGCCCGATAGTCGCCAAACAGCTGTCTCATTAGCTGTCTTCTCCTGGGCAACGGGTTCTTTGGTGACTTAAGTGTCTTTATGTACTTGCGTGACTGTTCCTTCTGTGCCTTACTGGCCTCTGACCTCGACAGGCCAAGCTCCAGCTGTGTTATACACCAATCCAGTTCCTGCTGGAAGGCCGACTGTACGCCTGGGCTCGCATTATCACTGCTTCCTTCTACTAGTGCATTGTTACGTGATGTATCTGAGATACATGCCACTGCAGTACTTGTATCAGCTGTGTGCAACTCTGCGCCAGAATCTGGAGGGCTCCGCTTCGTGACATCACATCCAACCTTATGGACGCCTGTTGTCGACTCCCTATGCGCTTTTTTCTTATTCTTCTTTCCTGGCATGACGAAATTATTTACGACGTTGTTGTTTAATTAGAGCTTGTATGGTCTGGGAACTGAATTCAGCATGAGCAGTGCGAGTCGTACTTGGGGTGTGTTTCGCCACTACACCAGCAGACTATTTCTAAACGCCAGAACCAAGAGCTCGGTATGTTGTTTGGCGGCACAATTCGCATCCGTTAAATCATATCAGGATGGGTCGACCTAACTACTGTAAATATGAGTACTAGTATGTTTAAGTGGTACCTTTTGTAGTTACCATAGCAGCTGCACCGTGAGGATGGAAACAAACAACGTGTGGATTGACCCAGCGTCATCAGTGAATGCGCTTTAGTCATATGTATGTGTTTTGTTCGTGACCTTCTTCGGGGCTATGATTATTGCATCTGACTGATGGAATGTTTGCAGACATATGATTAGTGTTCCCTCCCCAAGACCTTTCGCAATCAGTAACCCGCCCCCCCCCCCCCCCCCCCCCCCCAGCCCGCCCCTCTCTCTCACCCCTTCCTGTTAGTAAGTTAACGAAATAGCCTGCCCATCTAGATCTACATGCACATGTGTATCTACTATATGATCCGTTAATGAGCAAATTCTCTCACGATATTGCTATAGTGGACAGGTGCAAGCCATGGCAATCTGTGTAAAATATACATGTACATGTGTATGTGTCTTTATATTTTCACTTGATGCATATCTCAGTCTGCTATTAAAAAGTTTATAACCTGTAGAAGCACCACACTGTTTATCGAGTAATGGTTAAATGCTTCTGTCATACATGTACATGTATGTATGTTTACCCTGTGCATAGAGTACATGTACATGTCTGTGCATTTGTATGCGTATACATGTACATGTACATGTACATGTACATGTACATGTATGTGTGCAGTTGGATAATCACAAATGTCCAAAGTTTATGGATGGTGCATGTAGCTCTTGTGGGTTCCGTTGCAGGCAGTGATGAGCTACATGTAGTTGAATACAGAGATGTGGTCTGCTTATCATGTCGCCATACCTGTGTTCAGGCTTTTTGACGAGCTGTTTATGTTACAACTCCTGCCTTTTAGTTTTAATTTCATGGTGCTAATTACAGGACAGTGCATGTATACATGTCACATGTACTGTGCCTGCAACTTGACACCTTACCTATACACATGTACATATAATTGATAATCATGTTATATATTTGTATTTCCTCTCAGGTTGCTGTTACTGGCTTCAGGGAAGCTGTGGGCAAGTGAGTTGACCATATGTTACTTACATGTGGTCATGTGATGCTACATGTAGTCATGTGATACTACATTGTGGTCACGTGATACTACATGCGGTCATGTGATACTACATGCGGTCATGAGATACTAAAGTATGATGTGGTCATGTGATACTACATGTAGTTGTCTATGATACTACATGTACATGCATTTGATTTGATTCTAAATTCATGATGCCTCCAACACCTCATGTACATGCATGCAGAAGTAGAGATGTACATGGTATACATGTACATGTATATTACAGGGTTTATCTGTTTGTATTAGGAATATTTTGTGCTAACATGAAACATGGCATGTCCCCTTTGTTAGTGTCCAAAGTGTTCTCACACTGATGTGTTTACAGTACATGTACTGTAGTTTTCGTATGTGTGAAATCATGATTATAACTATACATGTGAACATACCATGTACATGTACAATACATGCCACTCATTATGAATACATGTATGTGTGCACCCACATGTTTATGATTATGGCCCATGGCCCCCATGCCCTCCCTCCCCTTATGTGGGCAAGCCTTGCCATGTTTGCACCACTTCAAATGTACACATGTGCTCCCATCTCCTCCTCCCACCTCCCTCCTCTCCCCCTACCCAGCACCCCTCTCATTCGGCTAAAGAAGCTCAGTGAAGCCACAGGCTGCACCATCGCTGTCAAGGCAGAGTACCTTAACCCCGGGGGGTCTGTGAAGGACAGAGCTGCACTGTACCTCATCAAGGATGCTGAAGAGAAAGGTGTGCCTGTGTGCCCATGTGCCTGTGTGCCCATGTGCCTACATGTATGTGCCTGTGTGCCCATGTGCCTGTGTGTCCATCTGCCTGTGTGTCCATGTGCCTATGTGCCTGTGTGCCCATGTGCCTATGTGCCCATGTGCCTGTGTGCCCATGTGCCTGTGTGCCCATGTGCCTGTGTGCCCATGTGCCTGTGTGCCTGTGTGCCCATCTGCCTGTGTGCTCATGTGCCTGTGTGCCCATGTGCCTTTGTGCCCATGTGCCTGAGTGCATGTGTGCCCATGTGCCTGTGTGCTCTGCCTGTGTGTCCATGTGCCTATGTGCCTGTGTGCCCATGTGCCCATGTGCCTGTGTGCCCATGTGCCTGTGTGCCTGTGTGCCCATGTGCCTGTGTGCCCATGTGCCTGTGTGCCCATATGCCTGTGTGCCCATGTGCCTGTGTGCCCATGTGCCTGTGTGCCCATGTGCCCGTGTGCCCATGTGCCTGTGTGCCCATGTGCCCATGTGCCTGTGTGCCTGTGTGCCCATGTGCCTGTGTGCCCATGTGCCTGTGTGCCCATGTGCCTGTGTGCCCATGTGCCTATGTGCCCATGTGCCTATGTGCCCATGTGCCTGTGTGCCCATGTGCCTGTGTGCCCATGTGCCTATGTGCCTGAGTGCCCATGTGCCTATGCATTTGTGCCCATGTGCCTGAGTGCATGTGTGCCCATGTGCCTGTGTGCTCTGCGGGTTTGCCCCATGCGAATGGCGCCTTTCCATGTTGTCATTGCTGTATCACTGCTGTACTTTACATACATGTACCCGTACATGTTACATGCTGCAAGTACATGTAGATGCTTATAATGACATGTGTATGTATATGATTGCCAAGGCTTGCTTGGGCCTGGAGGAACAGTAGTGGAAGGCACAGCTGGCAACACAGGGATTGGACTTGCCCACCTCTGCAGGGCCCTCGGGTACAAGTGTGTCATCTTTATGCCCAACAACCAATCCCAAGTATGTGGACCTCCAGATCAAGTGTATGTGGCATGTGCTCTAATTGGAGTACTTATCACATTCATGTACATGTATTGAGGGGAGTGGAGAGGGGTAAGAGTAGGAGGGAGGAGGGGGGAGGGGAACGGCGGGTAGTGTTTTATGCGAAGAGTATGAGATGTACATGTACATACATGTATAAGCACGTATATCATGTCAGCGTGCAATGATTTCTAGTTCATGGTAGATACCAAAATATAGTTTGCATTCTGTATTACATGTACATGTACATGTATGGTTATGTGCGAAGCAATTGTAGTGATTCCATTAGCACTTGTATCATGAGTACTTTAGACTTGTACATGTACAGTTGTACATGTACATGTCTACAACCTGTGTGTTTTACTATGAATTGGAACCAAAGTGTTAGCAAAAAGTGCATATTAATCCTGGAACATGAGTACATACATGTACATGTGTATAGGTTAGACATCTAGAATCCCTGGGCTGTAGTGTCTACTGATTTTCAGCGTGAGAATGTCTCTGATATTCTGAATTGCAATGCATCAAAACGAGTGTGCACTGTGTCCATGCCTTTGCCGATGGTATCAAAACATGTCTCCAAATATGATGAAGAACCTCATACAGTATTTACACTCTTGTGCAAACATAATTTTAATATACAGTGGACCAACATACTGTATACATAAATGTACATGTACATGTGCATGTAGGCATCCCTCTTGCAGTCGAGCGTTACATGTACATGTACATGTACATTGTACATGTATGTACATGTACATTTAAATGAACTTTGAATGCGTTTAGCTTCTCAGCTGTGCTGTTCCAAATCCCAGGCCATAACCCAACTCTATGGCAAACTCTGCATACGTGTTATGTACATGTACATGTACATGTAGCTCTTATAAGGGCCTTTGCTAGCAAGATGTCTCATGTGATGATGGAGAATTCTTAGTGTAGGTTTTTGCGTGTGTGTGTGTGTGTGCAGTAATATATTATTACCTAATTATATGTAACAATATACATAATACATGTACATTAATACAGTACTACATGTAACTGCAATGCTTTGATGTACTTTGTGTGGTTCATTGCAGGAGAAGATTGATGCTCTGAAGGTCCTTGGAGCAGAAGTGTACACTGTTCCCGTGGCTCCCTTCGATAACCCTAACAACTACAACCATCAGGTACCCAGACCTATGTCAATAATTAAGTGCGTGTACAGGTGCATGTACATTGTAGGAGCACGATCATGTGATGTAGGAGCATGATCCTGTGATGTAGGAGCATGATCATGTGATGTACAATGTAAGAGCACATGAGTACATGTACATGTATGTACATATACATGTACAGGGCCTGTGTAAAACTACATGTGCACATGTACATGTATGTTCAATGCACATGCACATGTATTATAAGTGTTCACCTCATGTGATTTTGATTATTTTGTAATGAATCGTTTTCGTGGCTGAGGAAAATTAATACATGTGCAACATGTACATGTGTAGGCTAGAAGGCATGCAGAGTCCCTGAAGAATGCAATCTGGACAAACCAGTTTGACAATATTGCTAACAGGCAAGCTCACATCGAGACAACTGGACCTGAGATTTGGAAGCAAACAGGTATGGGGGTGGGGGGGGGGGGGGGGGGGGGGGGGGGGGGGGGCAGGGGGACACTTGTACATGTAGTTGCACGTGTACATGTATATGTACAATGTATATATGTACATGTACATGTAACTCGTGCATGTGTACATGTGTACATGTGTATGTGCCTGCATGTACGTGTACTTGTACATACATGTATGTAAGCCACAGTTGTTGTACAAACACATGTTGTATTAATGTGTTTATGAATTTGTACACTAGAGAATTTGGCATTTATTTTGCGCAATGGTGTAACAGCTTACATGTACAAGTATTTAATGACATATATACAACATGTACGTTGAGTTTATACATGTACACTGTATGCATGTAAGTGCACTGCATGTAGACCAATTACATTGTATTTACATGTACAACAAACTCATGAAATGTAGCCACAGTCTCACTATGATCTACATGTAAAATGGAATTTTTAACTCTTACATGTACATGTACATGTACATGTACAGTAAGTCAAACTAATTTGTCTGAAATCTTATGTACATGTGCATGTACATTACATGTACATCATTGCATACATGTACATGTACATGAGTATGGTTTCCCCTCCCATATTGTTGGCAGGTGGGGGCCTTAGTATGCTTGTGTTGACATCGCATTATTGAATTAGATTTAGCTTTAGCAAAGGGGGAACCCCTGTATTCATATTCCCCCCCCTCCCCTCCCTTTTTCTAGGTTAAATATAACTCTGTCTGTTTCTAACTACTTGTATTGTTTGTTTACATTTAATAACTGCAAAAAAAGGGAGAAAAATGAACCCCCCCCCCCCCCAAAAAAAAAAAATCACATTTGAAAACTTTAGGTAAAGAACACTGTACAATTACATGTATGCATCCTTACTTGTTACATGTATACAGGTGTGTGCATGTACATGTACAATGTACATATATATTTATAACCCTAAAATTCTGTGTCCATTTCTTTACATGTTTGTGGTGCACACATGTGCAGTATTGTATGATATCAATGTTGCTATCAGTTTGTTATGGGACCATGATTTGTTTATCTACATGTACATGTATATCAACAAATGTGTCTGTCCAGAAGGACCACACAACAACCCCTGTTTATTACTCAGTGAAATACATGTACTAATGATTAATGTTCCATCTTATGCAAGAGTTGCGCATTGTACACAGCACGTCCTACAGTGTGCTTGAACATGTCTATACATGTACATGTATGTATGTACATGTACATACAATATGTATACTGTTTGTGTACCTGCATTTATGTGTGTACATACATCTATTTCTCTTTTCAGAGGGGACGGTAGATGCTGTCACATTTTCCACTGGCACAGGTGGCACTCTAGCAGGTGTGGGAATGTTCCTCAAGTCAAAGAACCCCAACGTGAAGGTTGTCTTGGCTGACCCCCAGGTGAGGGTGTTGGGAGGGTTAATCAGGTAATGCTTTTAACTTTTTCCAGTTCACAAAAAACAGTCAAGTGCATGTACATGATGTATTGTACATGTACATGTATTTAATCTTGCATGTGATTTCACAATTACATGTACATTTGTACATGTACAATTGAAGTGTTCACATATAACCCAGGTGAAAAAATAGGCGCGAAACCACGTACTCAACGTGTGGAAATCAGCCGTAATTGCATCAAAATGCGCGGTCTTCCTTTACATGTATCTCCTTGACTTTGCATAATAATAGAGTGGAATTTTGCACATACAACTGTACGCAAGGCGGTCATTTGTCTATAAAAGCCCAATGATTGTTCTATTTGCGATGCATCATTCCGAAGATATTCACATTGAAGTTCAAGCTTGATTTCCCGGGCTTTTGTACTTGAAGCCCACGAATTCAAGCTCGTTCTTGATTGTGAATATCTTCAGAACGATGCATCGCAAATAGAACAATCATTGAACTTTTATAGACACATGACCGCTTTGTGTACATGTACATGTGTACATGTATGTGCAATATTCGACTCTATTATATAATGCAAAGCCAAGGAGATATAGCGTTTTGAAGACCACACATTAGTACGCGGTTTCATGCTTTATTTTTTCACCTGGGAAGCTCTTCACATATAAGCTTTATAAAAATTCCCAGCATACACATGTGCATGTAGTCAGTACTCTTTACTTGAATCCTTACAGGGCAGTGTGCTATATAACTACTTCACCCGTGGTGTCCTGGAGAGGACAGATGGCTCTTCCATCACTGAAGGTGAGGTTGCCAGGCTTCCTACCTAAGGCCAATAACGTTGGCTGACATTTAAAGCCTGTTAATTATATTCCTAGAAAATTGAAATTGCTCAGCCAACGTTATTATAATGTTTGTCTTGGCTGAGTTGTGGCCTTGGATACTTGCATACATGTACATGTACACTGTATGTAGTTGTATACTGATAGTATGCTTTTATCAGTTGATCCAAGATTGATGTACATGTACATGTACAAATATGTACATATACATTGTGTGTACATGAATCACAAGTCATGTACATGTACATGTATAATAATGATTGATGCATTGTGGTACGGAAGTACATGTATTGACAAAGGAGTGTATGTTAATTTATGTTGTGAATGGTCTGGGGACAAGCTGGTGTGTTCATGCACTTGAACATTACAGCTGTAGCATGTGTACATGTATGGTGTGGCAAAGTACATTGTAACTAATCCAGTAGACATGTACATGTATACATGTAAGTACGTGTATGTTAAGCATCTGCTCATCAGGTATTGGTCAGGGGAGGGTGACAGAGAATCTGAAGGGAGCTCCCATTGATGAAGCTCTCCTGGTTTTGGACACAGAGGTTGTGGACATGGTAAGCCTGAGGTTTGTGGTTGGGAAACCACATTATTTTAACCCTTTTATACATGATACCATTACATGTACAGTGTAGTTAAACAAAAATGCAGTTATTCAATCATTCAAATTTTGAAGTTTGAAGACAATTATTAAAAGTGTGTTTAATTCTTGCAAAACATAAATAATCAGCTGATTGCGCAAATCTCGTACATGTGCATAGCAAAACACGATACACATGTATAGCAAAAAGTCACTTTGTCAACTTTCATTCTGAACCACACTACAGTGGAAACCATCACACTTGCTCCTATAATTTTTTTGTACTTTTGTTTTGTTCACTTGATTATATTTCAATAACAATTGGCTCAAATGGAAATCTGACAACGTAGGTATAGTGTAAAACTATTTTTCAATATATACTGAAAGTTAAAAAGCATCACGTGACTATTTACTTTTGTTATTACCACTTGTTGTGACCCCAGTACAAAAAAAATTGTGGGCATAATTCCTCCTCCTGTAGACAATAGATCTTAACCATATTCGCAATATATCTAAAGAACAAGCATTAGCAACCTTTGGCCGAGTCGGTTTTTAAGTCCGGTAAATAGTTACGGTATTATCGAGCTAGATATGCGTTTTTAGCTCGTAAAAGCTTAGCGATGCTATTTCGTAGTACGCTCTCACTGGACTGATATATTTCGTTTCCGAGTCGTCACATGTTAGATCTATCGCGAAATCGTACTTGGGAGGCAATAGACCCTCCTTTGCCGTTAAAAAAGTGCCATCAGAGCTGAGTACCTGAAAACCTCCGCCATTTCGCGATGAATAGCATTTGAAACGTCATCATTGCGTCATTTTGTATCATGAATATATTTATAATGTGACGTACGGCAGGATGGATGCAAGTGCTGTCAATGAAGATTGCGAAACGGTTCTTAACCTAACGATGCTACATCTTGCAGCCACTCACGACGAACGTCAGAGGCAACTCTAAAGCTGGAAGCGAAGCGGACGCAATTAGCTATTTAGAAGCTGCCATCAAGGATTCGAAGCTTTGGGTGATAGAACGCTAGCCTTGCGAATGCCTTGATGGCACGGAAAGCTTCCCAATTTGATGCTACTGATTTACTAGACGTTCGTCGTGAGTGGCTGTAAGATGCAGCATCATTAGGTTAAAAACCGTTTTCGCAATCATTCGTATTATCTCTGCCGATACGTCACTTATAAATATATTCATGATACAAAATGTCGCAATGATGACGTTTCAAATGCTATTCATCGCGAAATGGCGGAGGTTTTCAGGTACTCAGCTCTGATGGCACTTTTTTAACGGCAAAGGAGGGTCTATTGCCTCCCAAGTACGATTTCGCGATAGATCTAACATGTGACGACTCGGAAACGAAATATATCAGTCGAGTGAGAGCGTACTACGAAATAGCATCGCTAAGCTTTTACGAGCTAAAAACGCATATCTAGCTCGATAATACCGTAACTATTTACCGGACTTAAAAACCGACTCGGCCAAAGGTTGCTAATGCTTGTTCTTTAGATATATTGCGAATATGGTTAAGATCTATTGCCTACAGGAGGAGGAATTATGCCCACAATTTTTTTTGTACTGGGGTCACAACAAGTGTTAATAACAAAAGTAAATAGTCACGTGATGCTTTTTAACTTTCAGTATATATTGAAAAATAGTTTTACACTATACCTACGTTGTCAGATTTCCATTTGAGCTCATTGTTATTGAAATATAATCAAGTGAACAAAATAAAAGTACAAAAAAATTATAGGAGCAAGTGTGATGGTTTCCACTGTATGTACAGTACAATGTACATGTACATGTACATATACATATACATATACACCTGTATAAATGTTTTTACTGGATCAACTTTGAAAAAATTGTGTGATCATTACAAAGGTACATGTACAAGTGATCAGTCGCCTTAAGAGCAGCGTCACTTGGGAACTTAAATGAGCTTGCAAAATCGCTAGGCATGTTTGAGCTACATTTACATGTATGTGCCTATTCACCATTTGCTCAAATGTACAGTCATGTACACGTACATGTACATGTACACATACAATGTACATGTACATGTAAGTAATGATGTGTGTGTTTCTTATGTGATGTCAAGGTCAAACCACACTTTACACTGCAACCAGAAGGAATCTGTAGAACAGATGCAATTAAAACAAGAAAAAGAAAATGTCTTATACACAACATGTACATGTATAGATTCTTTGCCGTCATGCATCAAGCATTACACATACAAATGTAACAATGTAGTGGGCAGTACGCCAACAACTTCCCCCCCCCCCTTCCCCCCCTATTGTATTAGATGATGCACTGTATGTTGGACTCATGTACATGTACATGTACACACAGTATTGCAGTATGTGTACACTTATATGTATGTGCACTTTTAATAATAGTACTGTAGCTTGTACGTGTGCATCTATGATAGACATGTGCCTTTATTCATTGTCATCTACATGTACCTGTACATACAATGTGTATTTGGACACAGACGTTTTACCTACTTCATCAAGAGGGCTTTTTTGTAGGGGCTTCCTCGGGGCTTAATGTAGCAGCTGCTGTTAAGGTGAGCTACATGTACATGTACATGTAGGTGGCATGTACAGATAGCATTTAATAAAGCATCATATACATGTACTTATACATGTACTTATACATGTACTTATACATGTACATGTTTCAGTTAATAAACTGTCATGTACATTAATCAGTAATTAATGGTCATATATCTCTTAATGTACATGTATGTGTATAATAATAGCACATGTGCATGTTTAGATGGTTGGTACATACATGTACAGTCAGGTGTGCATTATTTGTGATCTACGTGATATTTAGACTTGATTATCTGTACATGTACTTACATGTAGATATACTTTTACAAGTCAGTAAAAACTTAATTTTTAAAATTATCTTTTATCAATCAGTAACCTACTGTAACAATTACAACATACATGTATGTCCAGAGGTGAAGGCATCATCACCCTGAGGATAGCATACATGTACATGTACATACAATACTGCGCATTAATTATTCACGTAGGATATGTACATGCACATGTACATGTATATTGTGGGCGTTATCCGTTTTCTGCCACTGGCAGGAAAATAATTAAAGCGATAAACTTGGCACTGGACTGCACTTACATGTACATTTAAAATTTGCATGTTGTCTTGTCTTAATGCTCATCGTTCCTTTATTAGGTGGCTAAGAAACTTGGGCCAGGCCATACAGTTGTGACTTGTCTGTGTGATAATGGACAGGTAAAAGGATGATAGTGTCCATTGATTTGTTATATATTTGTTATGATTACATGTACGTACAGTGTACAGTACATGTACATGTACATGTGCACATGTGTCTCACGTGGTTGTCATTTGTGTATTAAATGGAATTTCGCAGTTGATAATCTTTTTAGGAATTTCTTTTTTAACGGAAATACAGTCTGTTGCCATTTGTTCAGTTTTACCTCCATTGGCACATGTACATGTACAGTGTACATGTATGTACACATATATATTAAGAAAATTGTCATTCATGATGTACATGTACATTGTAGTATCATGGTTTCTACTTGGCAACATGTGTAATGTTACATGTACATCCTTACATGGTTTCAACATGTGTTTACATGTACATGTACATGTACATGTACACTTGTGTGATGAGGTTGGGCTATGCCAGACTATAACCTTGTACATTGTACGTGTGATATGGGATAGCATGAATTCTTAGAAAGCAGCGGCCAATTCACTTCTTAGTGGATCCCTCATACATGTACATTAGGGTGTGTAACTAATTTCCAGGCTTTGTAGGTTAATCGATTATTCGCGATTACCTATTCAGTCGATTATGCATGTAGTAGAATAGCTGGTTACCGATTTCAGAATTTCCAGTATTCAAAATAACCGATTCTGTTTTTTCTTAGTCGATATTTGTTTCCTTCATATGCAGAAATCGGTAGAAAATCGGTTACTTATGCTCTGCTTTTCCCACTTTGGCTTACTAACGGGTTAATTAATCGGTAAAAAGAAACATGGATGATGTAATCAACATGTAGTCTGGGGACCCGACTGAAATCATTGCCACCCCTCAAAATACTCGGTGCACGCCGTTGTGCAGTGGGCATGGCAATTTAAAAATGTTCTCGCTCTCTGCAGTATACTACATGTGCGTTAATCAATGGACCTTTTCATTTAAGGCCCTGGAATGTTTGCGCGTCAACGTGACGTCATAATTAGACATCCGGAGTACATCCGCCGAGTGCGTTTTTCAGTTCCTTGTTACAGTGGTAGCGTGGCACGAATACTTTTTTATGTGAGACGAAGAGCACTATTGCTTCCTGGAATCTACCATCCTATCCATTTGCCTGCGTAGGTGTGAAAGTGCGCACTTTTAGAATACCATGGAATGGCTCATTTAGTGATGCGCCGGGTATATAGTCTTGTGTTAGTTCAGCCGAAGTACTGGGTTTTTCACTAATGCATTCACTAGACGCCATCCTTCAGAAACTTTGAACGAGAATGCGAAGCATGATCACAGCATGTACCTGGAGGGGTCCTCCATACTGCATTCATCATTCTTACGTGTAATCAACACTAATTACATTCCTTGCGCCGTTAAATGAAAAGGTCCATTACGCTAAGCACTCTTTTGCGTAGGTGACAGCCTGACGCAGCATGACTGGTGTCCAATTACTTACAGAGGCGTCGGAAAGGATTTAAATCGGAGGGGGGGGGGGGGGGGGGGGTCATTAATCATATTCATGAATAACATTAGTATCTTGTTAATTCCCTTTGGGTGCCAAGGGCATATTTATTTATGTACTATATACATGTGTATGTACATGTATATGATTATCACAGTCCAATGTCCATGATAGCAGGACATAAATGTAAATGGATGTACAATAATAACTCCATTCTGTTCTTGAAGATGGATGCAATGAGTTAAGTAGGAGGAGGAATATGGTACAATGTACATGCATAAAATAAATTTAGGACGTAGTACAACTATTCAAATTCTTGCAACGCTACATGTACATGTACGTAAACTGTTACCAGTGCATCCCACAGGTCATACGCTTAATTGCACATTTTTGATGTGGGAGAAACTCTTAACTGTAAGCGTGAGTACACATGTAGTAATCAGCAATTGGAAGTTTGTCAAATCACATACATGTACAGTACTTGAGTGACATGTAAACATTATTTGATACATGTAAATCGTACAATGTACAATAACATGTATACCATGTACATGTAACTCCGCGTTGCTTTATAAAAAATAAAAATAAAAACGAATTAGGGTAAGCGACACTCCTCCTTATATAGATCTGGGGGAGTGATCATCCCCCCTGCTCCCACGGTTCCGATGCCTAGAATTTGCTATCACTGGGTAATGTGTGTGCTTTTTTACGACTAGCCCGCTCAGATAGTAATTGAGATGCAAGCAGTTTATGCAATTAATATTTGTACAAATATCATGACCAGGACCAAAATTACAATGCATGTGTATAGTGAAGGGGCATGATATATTTTGTCCCATTCCTTGTCATGTAAACTACATGTGTACATGTACAGTACTAAAAAAAAAGTCAATAAGGCTGTCAGTGTATGATGTATGTGTTGGTTGCCTTACATGTAAATCTACCTTTGTAAAACATACATAATCAGCTACCTCCTTTTCATACCAGTGTACATGTACATGTACATGTAAAATGGTGCCCGACAAGTGAATTCTACACACTGCACTGAGATGTCCATACATGTACCATAGTATAAAATTATTTGCAGGAATGAACTTGTACACTTTCTCCGTTTATAGAGATACTATGCAAGGTTATTCAACAAGCAGTGGCTACAGACAAAGGGTACGTCTTCTTTTTCTGTTGACATTATTTACATGTATATGTTATGCACCTTCGTTGTGTAGGACTTCTGAAGGCTATTCCTGAGGGCTACCATCAGTGGTTACGCTGAATATTCTAATAACTTTTATATTGAATGTCTCCAGTGTTTTAACATACTTCCTACTTTATCTGTGGGCGTGTCCTGGGTGGTGACCCGTAGACTGTCGATCGATGGTGCGGCCCAACGTTTGGGGTGTGGTGAGATGGCACCATCCCTTCTGTGCCAGATCCCCATCCCAGATGCTCACATCACCCTTATGAATCTCGGGTGATGGAGAAAATAAAATTTTAAAAAAGAAAACTGTCCGCTCACTCAAGTACAATGAAACGGTAACGGTAACTACGGGTCTGCGCATGCGTACATCGTCACCCGGCAACTATGTGCGCCATATTCTTCTCACGTATGTCGTCTTCGTCGTTTAATTCCGTTAAACTGTATGAAAATACCAGTTGTTGCGTCATTGGCTGCTTGCGATGCTACATGTAATACAACATGCACGCACACATACACGTAGTAGCTGAACTCTTAATTATTAAGCAACACAGTTACATGTACACGCACGTGTACTACGTACAGCTTACTGAGTACGGGATGTATATGCATGTGTTAGTATGGAAATATGTGTAGAGCAGCTGGCATCATCAATATGGAAGTGATAGCTGAAATTTTTATAATAGCGCGGCCGATAATTTTACATCGAAAGCAGTTGTATTTATTATTACTGTTTCACAACTTCTACACTACCGGTAGCTATAGATTAGTGGCCTGGTATATTGTGACATAGAATATTTTGAAAGGCATGCAATAAGCAGGGGCAGTGTCCATTTACCCTGGCTTGCATGTTAATTGTACTTGATTACGCGCGTTATCAGACCCTGGAGTGCCCAACACTGGTCACAGCTCATGGCCTAACAGGCTAGTAAGCCGGAGAGATGTGTTGATACAAACCCGATGCTAGCTGAATTGTGGCGGGGTGAGCGGCGGTACACAAATATCTCTCGTGCACCCACAAGGGGCAATGCGCAGCCCCAGCCGCCCCTAGGCCCGCCCTTAGGCCCATTAACCGCACTTAATTAACAAACGTTAACCTCCAATTTCGATGATTTCCAACCCATTACAGTACACTCCACTCCTTTACCTCGTAAAACTGTGAGTCTTAAAGAAGTCACAAGTGAATCACGTGATGATAATTATTCATTTATGCGTGAGCATAGGGTCTGTAGAATAATCCCATATAAATAGACTCATGTGAGTTTTAAATTTAATACTATCGGTAAGAACAAAATCGGAATTTTAGGAGTCCTGGTAAGATTACCCGTAAGAACAATATTGGAAAGATATACATGTATATATTTCTTTTTAAGAGACATATATAATATATAAGAACCAAACCAGAATCGTACATGAATATACACTTATAGTTATAATCCGCAAGAGTTATTGACACAGTGCCAAAACGTTGTTTTCCAGCTATGTATAATGCGTGTATACTGCTTGTATACACGCGTTTTACGTGAATCTAAACATGCTGCTTACACCGGTGGATAACGTGTGGAAGGAGACTGACATCCGATCGGGTGTAATGTTGGTGGATAGCACTATGTATACAACCGTGTATGACGCGAGGATAACATGAGTAAACGCGCATATAACGGGTGTATAACAAGCCTTTTTTTGGTACAGTGCAGGCTATAATCAACCAGTATAACTCCGTAATGCTTGAGCACAGGCATGCCTTCCGTTTATCACCGCATATTGTCCCATAACCATTATTCATATTGCAAGTTATCTTGTGTGATATCGAAACGAATACAGTACAGATGAAATCAGGTATAAAAGATAGAAGTTCTCAGTCTTTTCCAGCTCAGTCAAAGTGGCTGCATGAACGTTGCCAAATGTATCTTCTTTTTTTCTTTCTGTACTCCTCTTTGTGCCCGCTTGGCTGCTTGCTTCCTGCATGTTTGCCTTCGCCGCCTCTTATGTTGTTCATATATGCTCCCCGGTCAGAGATGCTAGATGAAAGAAAAGATGTTAACGTAGCTGCATGCATGCCTATACAACTAAATCTTGCCATACCATGTTGATTTGCTGTTTTGTCCGTCCTCTTTAATTTGCTGAGAGCGGATTGTGAATGCTGCTGCATGGGGCAGTTTGTTTAACTTCACTCTGTAAGCGACTTACCGTTTGCTGTTTAAACCTTCTGCAGCAATGACTTACGATTTCATCCTGCAAATACACATTGATGTATTAAATCGCGCATGCACATGCGTGAAACAGCCTGTAACAATAAAGGATCCAAACCTTTGTCTTACCGGTGCACTATCTTCTATATATCGGGTGTAAGCTCTATACCGCAGTTTTCCACGCTACAAAGCACGAAATACAACGGTCAATATACAATATCTTATCTTACTTACCAATCATTATACCGGCCCACACAAGTACAAATACTTCGATGAGTCCATTGCACTAGCAGCTAGTCCAGCGAATCGATACTGACATCTTAGCTTCTTTGATGACCGCTGTAAATGAATGGAAGTTGCCAGCTGCCACCGCGTGATCGATCCACGTGATTTCATAGTGATCATCGCATATTTCACACCTGTATGCGTACACTCGTTTTCCGCTTAATGTCTCACACGTTATACAATCGTTGTGTATAACAAGTGTATGCAGAATGTAAACTCACGTTATACACGATGTGCATCGTGCGTTATACAGCTATTGTGTATAACAAGAGTAACAGAGTAGATACGCTCGTTATGCATTCGAAGTATACACCGCGTATCCTCCACTACAGTAAAACACGCGTACACCGGGTTGAATACACCCTGTGGATAATTTTGATTTGGCACTGTGTGATAAGATTATAAACGTAGGAACGAAACTGGAATCTATGTCTTATATCGCAGAATAATTTGGCGATTATAAATAGCAATTACACTTACAGTTGAAATTGTGGTACTTGAGCATTTTCTTGTTAAAGTACTTCAGTGTTCAGCATGCTGAACGATATCACAAATCTGATGGCAAATGTTTTGTTGATAACTACATGACAACAAATATCAAAAGTGTGAAATTGACTTGTCACTTGACTTCGCATTTTCATTTGCGCAATGCCAACCATTAAAAAATAAAAAGGTCTCTTTGTTCCGTACCGCGTTACGCCGCGTAATGAAATAGAAATAATAATGATTATAATCCTATGTCAACGGCTCTACCTATCGACCGAGTCAGAATTTCGATCACCATTAAAGTTTAAAACCCAAATAAGTGCTGTTTAGAGGTACTAGATACTTTTACCAAGAATTATGGCATTGCATTATAGATAGAAAGGGAGTGTCTGCACTAGAAATACCCAACCAAACGCTATACTAGTTTACCTGTTCGCCGAAACTTTCACATGTAAACAAAACATAAATTTATTCATAGTTCCATTGCATACCCTCTTATAAATCCCAGGCTATTCTGTGTGCATGACCAGTAGATCTATGTGCACTGTAAGGGTTCATTCAGCTGCTTTCATGTTTTACATTGACAGAGACTGAAATAATGCCACAATATTTCAGCTGCAGTTCTGTTAAGACATCCATGTCAGTCTGAGAGCACAAAACTGAAGTGCATTAATATCCTTGACCATGAAAAACCATCCCATCTGCCATTACTAGTAAAAATATTAATTTGCATATGTTTATTAGGTATAATATATATTATGATTTTTTAAAAAGAAGTAATATAATTATAAAATGCTTTCATAATAATACAATAACATCATATACATGTATACATTACATAACCATGATTAAAACTAAAGAGTTCGATGTGCACACCGTAACGTCTATTATAATTATATAGATTTATTACCTCTACAAATAATCAGTGAGCATGCCATCTTTTGTTCATTGTCTCCTGGTAAAGTGCAATATGTTTCCATGCTGATATTGTTTGACTAAGATCAATCGTATTTGGTATATCTGCAAGCTGGGGGATTGGATCGATTCCGTATGCTTCCAGAAATGCTTCAACGGTGTCAACAAGCCTGGGTACAAAAAAAAAAAAAAACATGTAGTTAATGCAAACAAAGCAATCCATGTATCACGTACGGCCACTTTAATTCATCAAGTGGAGAGTGCCTCAGACGGGTCTCAATAAATTCATACAGTATTCCAAGCAGGTAGTCCAAGTCAAAGTACTGAAGCACTTGGTCCAACTGAGTTTTTTGTTCTTCATTTATTTCTGTCCGTAAACACAAACCATTCGGATCCTGACCATCTGGATCCAGACCATCAAATGGTTCCTATGTGGAATGTATAAAATAAATATTGGACACCAGCAACATTACCTGGCCATTCAGCACCACTTGCTGGAAGAGTTTGACAGATAGACTTTGCCACAAAGATACTACATGCGTGAGCTTGCATTGCTCCTAAAAAGCATCAGATATGAAATGCTCATGGATCAGTAGTACAATGTAATGAGGTATTATACCATTGAATGTAGCTGTATTGTAAATTGAAGAGTACCTGCAGCATACTCACTAATCGTCATCTCTCCATTTCCACCAGTGAAAGACATAAACCTCAATACAACCTCAACTTTATCCAAGGTATCTCTTAGTTGATGTGTCAAATTCAATCCAGCAAGAATCTTTAACTTTATCTCATTAGAAAGATGATTCTATGTAATTAAAATTTTGAAGTGTATTAATCACAAAAACAAATGAGGAAATAGGAGACATGTGTAAAACATACTTGAGGAATTTTCTTTCTGATAGCTGAGAAGGTAGCACCAGTGTATCTGTCTTCTTTGTACACAATGCTAGGTATGTCCAACATAATAAGAGGTTTTCCATATACAAATCTGCTAAGAATATGCCTCTCTAGTGCTGGAAAGTCATACTCTATTTGGTGCCCTCTGCCATACATCAAGGAGTACCGACAGTGTGATAGAATGACAGGAAGCAACTGATGCTCATAGTCTAAAACATGACACTGGTTGATATGTGTGATTGGAATCTTCTGAACAGTCCATTTTGTCCTAGCGAACGTATTCAAATATGATTAACACACACTAATGCAATTGTTCATCCCATATTTGAGCACATACCTGCTTGCACACTTTTCAATGAATTCATTATGAGCACATACTAGAAAATCCACTAGTGATGTAGTGCACACACCTGGGCCAGTTGTGGTTGGAAGAATGTACTCCAACTTTGTGTTTTTGGAAATTTCAGGAATAAGGTACTTGGTGTCAACTCTCAACCGTGCTACATAAATGTACTTTTGCAATGCAAGGACTGTTTCCATACTGAATTACTTACTGTGATCTGAAAGCTTTTCATGGACTAGTTCCCATGCTTTGGAAAGGCTGGTGATCATTGTGTGAAGATGAGTAAGCATACTTGCATCTGAGCAAAAATGAACACATATATAAAAAGTATAAATACAATTCCTCACAATACCAGTTTCCTTTTCAAGTTCCATAATTGTCATTTGTGATGCTTCTTCACGACTGATGCAAGTATTATACCTATCATATAAATATTTTTGCAGTAACACAATATCAGGAAGATATTGTGTAGCCCTTAAGTTTTTTTCCTGCAATATTCGACAAATAGCATGTAAAAATACAACATATCATTAAGTATATATACAGTTACCTCTTGTATGAATGCTTGGAGGAGACTGTGCTCCTCATTAACCTGAAGCACCTGGCCTACATGTTCTAATGATATTCTTTGTCTGGATGTCCACAGATGTTGTTCAATGGTTGTATTGATTCCTTTTACTCTCTCATATACTGTGTTTTGCAGTACTGCATCCTCTTGGTTTGCCAAAAAAAAAAAAAAAACAGACAGGACCAAGTTCACATTTAAGTAAGCAATAGGGTATTAAGACACACCACTGCAGATCAAATCAGAACACACAGAAGTGGACACAAATACACCAATGTATTTTCACTGCAATGCATCATTGAACAGTGTATCTACTTACCTTTTTTATCATTCAGCAGCAAAGTCAATGCATTTTGTACACTTTGTTCAAGGCCCTGTAGGACATATCTGGTAAGTGACGACATCATTAATTCTCAAATCATGCCTGCAAAATGGGTTGAATGTAGTATTCGCCAAATATCTTTTCCCAATCAGCTCTTTCAGCCTTAGATTTCAGAGAACTGGATCTGGTGCAGTCAGCTGTGGATAGAGTGACATTCAACGTATAAGGTCAGTGGTTTGAAGTCCACCTTTTTGAAGCAATATGCCTCGAAGGAGAATGTGAATGGTAAGAATAGCATCATCACTGCTTCTTCCTAATGACACTGCAAGTTGAGCTATGTCCTTTTCCAAGTGTTTGAATAAGAATTCAGGAATTTGTTGCTGTGGCACACTGGGTTTGATCAATTGTACAAGACCTTGATGGGTACCCTATTTAGAGAGAAACACAATACTATTAATAGCACAAATAACATCCTCAAAAAGAGTCAATGTAAGGGTTACCATAAACCATCTTCATTTAGGTGGTAGGACTATCATAACAGCTATATCATGACTGTTACTATGTTGTTTATTTACAATAATTGAATAAATAAAATAAGTAACAATTATTCAAATAATATTTACAATAATTTATAAGTAGCACCACTAAACTAAACTACAGCTATAACACTAATGATAAGTTCAAAGGTTTTCATATGTGGTTATTTATTGCAATATACTGATAGTCTTTACCTTAATTAAACCATAAATGATCAGTGCACACAACCCTCTTCCAAAAAATTATTAATTACAGCAGAACGAGTCATTAGCCTCTAGCAGCACAAAACATAGCTGCTATGCAAAAATCATTTCATTCACCATTGAAGCTTATCATATATTATTGCTGCATATATATATGGATAAAAGCAAATGTTTCTTTATATAAAGTACAAAATTACAAGCTCTTTTAAAACGTGCACCCCTACATCCCCTACTAGTTGTCTAATGCAAAGCACATACCTCATTATTGCAATATGCCCAAAGCAATGCACAATGCATCAGAGCTCGTATAATGCAGCAGGCAGAAGGTGACAGGGTTCGTTCAGGGCCAACAGCTGTACGTACATCAGCAGCTCCAAGTATGTGACCTGGTTTTGTCTGATCACCACTACAAAAAACAAATTGAGCCCAACAATGAGACTAATGATTGTAATTGAAGCACTGCAGCAGGAGTAATAGCAACATAATTTATGAGCAGCCAAGTACCTAGCAGCATCTCGATTGGTCTTATCCAGATTATGATCTTGTCCTCCAATTGGTGAGCCACAGGTTGGGCAGGTGTACTTTTGCATTGGTCTACCACACTGTAATACATTTTATAAAACTGATTACAACATAGATTCAGTGATATATAACAATCACCTCTGTCACCAGATATGGGTGTCCATTGCGACACTCTATTGGGCACATAATGATAATCAATACAACTATATAATAGGTAATACAAGGAACATACCATAGAAACGTCCCATAGATGCAGCACGCAAATGAGGTAGATAATCCTCAGGCATTGTTGGCAAATATGAATTCTATATGTGTTCAAGATTTACACACAAACAGTAACCAAGCAGTTTTATTATTTTTGTCTCCAAAATGTCAAACACAATACTGAATTTTAATTTCATGGTACCAATCAAGTTTAAGCATGTATAGTAGATCATTTCCAGTAACAATATTGGTTGAGGTTTACTGTGTTGTATGATACCATTGTCACACATAAATTATGACTTATTTAATTTCAGTCTTACCACCAAGGTACTTGGATTGGTTAGCATAGCAACAAAAGGAGATAAAATATTAACTGTCTTTTTTGCAAAAAAGACAGTTTTCATGTGTACAATTAAAGTTGTGAGGGGCATCCACGTCATTGGCTGATCAGGAGCTACCCTAAGATTCAGGAAATGGCCCCCTTGCTGATTTCCCAGAAGTGCCCTTGCAGCATGGGTCCAGTTTGGCTGTAATTGGTAAAACAAATTTACACTGCCACCTAGAAGTCATGAATAGCCTGCTTACCTCCTGCTTAAGATGATCACAGTCTTTGATTGCTTTGTCAAGCTCAACAAGCTCCTAAAAGCAGACACTATGTTCAAATCAATCAACTTATGGCTTTTTCTTACATCTGGAAGTGGCTGTCTTATATCCTTAGGGTTTGCTCTGCTTAAAGTTACAACTTCATATATTGAAAACACGAAAAATGGTATTTGATGTTTTTCCTGAAAGATGTGCACTACTTGACCTTTCTTTGATGTACATGCATGTGTACCTTAATAACTTCAGATAGTTTTCTAGCATCTTTCTCTAAAATCGTTGCAATAACAAGGCTCCGTACATCGGAGTATGCTGACCCATATATTGCAAATTGGTCCACCATTTTATTTTCCTGCATTAAAAAATTCTCATTGCAATTTGCCATAAAGCTACCACATATGCATGTAGTCTACATGATTCATAAACATCATCAATTGAGTTGAGGTCTACACACTTGCCTGTTTTTTTAATTCCAAAGGTAGCACCCATGGATAATTGATTATCACCTTCTTCAGGCAATTAAGTCCGTATAACCTCACAATTGTTTTCACAAGAAATGCTGCTGGACCAGTCCATTCAGTTGGGGTTAGCCGATTGAAATTTGCATTAGTACAAAGCGATTCTGCAATGCTCATTAACTGGGGAGCTAATGTTGGATTAGCTGCATCTTTGTGAAGCTTATTTGCCAGCATTAGAAAGCCACACCTAAGTTTTGCTATTCCTTCTAAACACTTCACTGACACTATTTCAAACCCATGCTGGTCTTCCAATGCTTTATGTGCACATGTTAATGCCATAGTAATATCACTGTGGCCACTGTCATCACTGAGAGATTGATGTTCCACCAGCTCTTTGTAAGTAGAATCCTTGATGAAGGCAAACAATGTGTCTCTAACTTTATATTTGTAATGTACTGTACATACCTCTAAGCATTGCATAATCATGAGACACACATTTTGTTCTGCTACAGTACAACCTCGTTTTAGCTTCTGAAGGTAGCCTTGAAGATAGGTTTTTACTTGCTCAGAGCTACAAGAGATTACATAACACCACTTGATAGTGAGGAAAGTAACATACTTGCGATCCATAAGAAGCTTCAGAAGGAAGGAGTGTATTGCTGGAATTGTGTATGTTTCAGGGTCTATGACATCAGTACTGCGTTTGTTCAAGAATATTGTGCTAAAGAGTTTCTTAATTACTGCCTCTTTAGGGGTACCGCATCCTCCAAAGCATAGCTGTGAAATTATTTCAATAAATACATTTTCAGTGTCCATTTTGAATGCATCCAATTCAGATTTATTCTGCCTATAGGAAGGAAGTTTACTAAAATGATATTATAAGGGCAAAACATACTTTTTAAATTCTTCCTCCATCAACTTAAGTACACTTTGCACATTTTCAATGGTTGTGGCATCTTGGAAATTTCCATTTTGTCTCTGTAGCTTAACAACAAGAAGTGTAACCAGACATTTCAAACACTTGTAGTATTGCTTACTAGAAGGTACAAGCGTTTGGCAAATGGAAGTGATTCAGTATACTTTATCGCGAGGTATTCTACAAATAGTTTCAGAGCCAAAATAAGTAACCACTGATGCCTATTGAAGAGAAAATATAGTAATATATTTGACTGTGCAAACTGCTAAAAAGACAATCTACCTGCTGCATATATTAGTAATGTGGGGTGGGGGATCAAAATTGTGGTAAGCAAACTAAATCCAAACATCATGGGCAAACCAAAACTCCTTCACAATACAGTATTATAAATGTTGTGTATCTCAGTATACCTAAATATGACAATAACCAAAATAATGGTAGAACAAGCTACAAGTAAGAAACATTCAAAGCACTTTCAAGACGTTTGATATTTCAAATTTGCTTCCTACATGCACTCTAATAGATTTGCAATCTTCTCAAATGTACCTCATTAAAGATGTGGGATTTGAAATTAGCAGCATCATTGCCTCAATAGTGTTCTTGGACTGTCCAACATTTTGTACCCATTGTTGGAGGGTTGTGCTATTCTCTAAAGGTGGTTCAAGGTATTGTAGTGTCTCATGTAATGCAACTGTACAAAGACCCTGCAAGGTAATGCAGTGTGTATATATGGAAATTATTAGGGTTACAAGCAACAAGTCATTCAAACCTCTTGGCCTGTTTCTATCCATCTATCAGCAGTGTACTTTTCATGAATACATGACAAGATGCTGGGAATTTGCAAAGTCAATTGTCCAAACAAGAGAATCTGTCGCTTGTTCAACTCATACACAAAGTGTAGCGCACAAATTCTATTAATCAATGATGTTTGGTTGTTGGCCACGCAGAAATCTGTATTGCTCATCATTGCACACAGTGCATCAGCAATTATCTGCAAGGTGATACGTACACAATCAATACATAACACTCCAGTCAGTTGTGCAAAATACCAGGTGCAATATTACCTTATATTCCATTGTAGACTGTATTGTTGACTGCTGACAACAGTGATGCACACTTCTCAGAAAATCATATGTATACAACTGGAATAGCTCAGTACAATCCTTAGCATCAACTTCTCCAAGAACCACACCAACTGGAGTTTTTGACACAAGAGAGCATACCAGTTTGTGTTGTTCACTTAGCCCTATAAAATTGGAAAGTATTTTTTAAAAGGCAAAACAGTTTAGAGTTTGCTGTACCATCTTGACTGAATACAGTGCGGCGTGCAGTATCCACTGCCTCTTTAATCAACCATGAAAATGGCATCCTGCACTCAAATGTTGGTGGTAAGTCTTGTTTTGTTTTGGTGGTCATGTCTTCATAGTTGAATTTCAGGCCATGTTGAAACATTGACATCCAAAACTTGCCAATTGAACTATTTTCTCCGGGGATGTGAATTAAATTCAGATTATAGTTATGATCACAGTTTACAATCACTTCACTGAATATATGGATCACAACTTCGTCAACCTTTCTGATCAAGGCATTATTTAATGTTCCACTATGCTGCAGATGCCTAGGATCCAGGGCTTCCTTTAATACCCAACCTTTGCCATTTTGTGGAAGGGCATCCCTTTGCTGAAGTACTGCTTGTATGGTATTGACAAGAGCTGCATAGAAGGTCGTTGGCTCTAAAATGTCAATAGTGGTAAAGTAAAGTGTTATTAGTATGCATTTTCAGGTACCTAATTTGCTGTCATTTGGAATGAGGTCAAGCAGTAGCCTCACACATTCGAGTCCTCTAGCTGCATCCATAAGCTTTGATGCAGCTGCTTGGATACAATAGTGTAATCGTACATACTGCATGCATGGTATGTAAATTTCACTGATGCTAGAGTTAAGGGCTTGCTCTAAACGTATTTGGTACAGCCCTGCCTCGTGTATGTCATCAATGTGTGCACAAATCCAAGGGTCTCCTTGGAAACCTATGGATGATGACTCCACTGCTATTGGAGGAAGATGAATGATAAATAGAACATGTGTGATTCCACCTCCATTTCTGTCTTCTTGGCTCATCTGAATTGCCTTTGCCCTTTCATCATAGATGCGGTACCTTGCACATGCAATCAGGTCTCCATACTCTTGACCTGATTCACACTGAATGATTAATAGCATGTCATATGGTGTCGCTCCTTGTCTCATAAATGATGGTCTATCAAAACTTCAAAATAATATATTGTATAAAATATTCATTTACTTACCTAATCTTGTAGCAAAAGTCCAATTCAGTATCAAACTCTAGTAATGTGAAGCATGAAACATGGGAAGGCTCCAAATTAAGGTGCACAGCAATGCTCTCAACATCATTGATGTTAAGAAGATGACTGTTGGTGGTAACCTGAGCAAGTTGAAGGAAACAACCTTGGATTAATATGTGACTTTAGAAGATACTTGAAGCCCTCATCTGTATTGCTCACCTGCAATAACAAACCTCCAGTGTGAGTTGGATGAGCAAATTGATAAACTAAATAGTCCACCAATGATGAGTGATGCTGATGCTTAAAGTATATTTCTCTTAACTCATGTACATCTTGAAGAGCTGATTTCTCCAGGCGCACCAAGGCTGCCGGTGATGCTGTCTGCAATAGCAACCACTTACATTGTTTCAGAACCTATTGGCATGAAACGAATCATTCAGTGTAATTAAAGTCAATCTTTTAGCTTACAGAATCTTTCAAGTGATCAAGCCCATCTTTCTCATCCAGTACAGATATGACAGACGTTTGTACTTGATTTACTGCTTGAAATACCACAGCCGCTGGAGTGTCTGCCTGATACCCAATAAATGCATCTCCTGGACAAAATGTTTTGCTTCTAGAAGACAAATATACAATTAGGACATTCCTTGGTAGTATTTTATGAAATATGAAATGTAAGGCACATCTGCCTTACTGTGTGATGTCTTGGACAAAACAAAATGTTTGTATCCATGCTTCAAATTCTGCTAAAACTTCTTTCTGCCATTCATTAAGCACAGATGATGTAAGGACAAAGTGTTTCTCGAGCCGATTGATTAAAGGAGTAGGAAATGTTTCATACACTGCAGACTTCTCCGCAATCAAAATCAGTCTGTGTTGGACAAAACCATCTCCCTTCAGCAGAATGCATAATGAATAACTACAACTTGTGGTATGAGTTCTCTTATATTTAAAAACACACATGCACAAAGCATAATTGTCTGTAGCAAAAAATCTTTAAAACATTCAATGAAGCATGCAACATGCTATTTAATGGCATTCATTTGCGCACTTGAAATTGCTATGAACTCTGCATTTGACCCTGTGTGTCTGCAGGCCAAGGTCTACATAGCGCTGTCCTCCATGATAAACATAATACTAAATGACAAGATGAAATAATTGATATGGTGAACACCTTTTCAGCTCATATTCATACCTGGTTTAAAACATCATATAAACTTTCATACAAGTTTCCAAGATTCATAAGAATAACTGTACGTCCAGTCTCCATGCAGATCTTGATTTGGTTAATGTTTCTGTACACCTAGAATTTTTTTTGCCAATATTCCATATCTACTTAAAGTAACAACTTACTTGTGTAAAATCTTTGTCTTTGGGAAAGCTGCTGCCAAACAATACAAATGGTTCCACTGTTGTATCACCTGTATTGATTCCTGACTGCATATTTGACGTGCCTACAGTAACTTTGAGGTAATGATTTAAAACTCGAAGGGCAGCATAATTCTCTGTCAAGAATAGTAGGTACCGATTCTCTCTAAGTATGAAACAAAGCAATGAAATCACCTGAGAGATATTAATCTTCAAACACACCCAAACTGTTTGTCATTAACTTTCAGGCTTGATTTTACCAGTTCAATGTGTGAACAATTTGGCATCACAATAGGATGCAGCTATAATTTACTATGATTAATAGTATACATTTTTAAATGGTGAATCTCTTACTTCAATTGGAACATTTGTAAGATCAACATGTTCTGGCAGCACAATCCTGCTCCGGAACTCATCAATGGGATCAAACTCATCAAGGCCACTAAAATTCCTTCTGATTGCAAATTCTAATGATGGCCATGTGGGAGGATGGTGTGAAATGCTACAAATTCCATACAGCATTTTTATAAGGCTGCAAAGAAAAGAAGTATTCTTTACAAATTGCAGCCCAAACACATAAATTACCTGTAGTAATCTCTCAGACCAAAAAATTCTTTTTTCTGTTTTTTGCAAATTGCTAAATAGGCTTCAGCAAGAGGAGTAAAGAGTGGCTCTATTTTTGCCCTCTCGTAGTTATTTGTATCATTGGAGCAAATTCCAGAAGCACTCAAATTTAATTCTCCAACACTTGGTTCTCCTCTTGTAACCATTACACCCCTATTCATCTTGGCAGGATCAAGGGACCAATTTGATATACCAATAAAAGCTACCCTCCTTTCTCTGTCAACAAACTATGAAATAATCAAGCTTAATATAGGTACCATAATATGAAACCTGTCAGCACAGACCTTTTCACTGCCATCGGCACCAACTGTGCCATCTTCTAGTAAAGGATGAAGCGCCTTTAAAGGAAGATTTGGCGAATCCTCTGCCAATCCAACCTCATCCAGGACTACAACTGGCACAAAATTAGCAGCATCTCTATTCTGTTGGAAGCGACTGGCCAAATTAAAAATGTCTAGTATGCTATCTGAAGTGGACAGCTGACTGCACTGATAGGAAAACAGATGCACCTGCATGTGAAATTACATACAATAACTGTAACGACTTTGAGAAACGTTATGACACTATACCTGCTTGAAACTTCGAAGTAGAGCACTCTTCGATGCCTTGCCTTGCAATGAAGAGGCAACAACACTCTTTGCTAGTGACTTGGAACTTCCTGGTTTACCAACAATAAATAGGGGAATCCGAAGTTCTATGCAAATAGTCATCATAAATACATTTTCTCGAAGTGCTGAATTTTTAGCTATATTGGGTCCAAGTGTCATTGCATCAAGTACAACACTTTGACACCTGTATTTTTAGCATAATTAAAATGCAATCAGTATCAAGAATAATGACCATGTGATATGAATCATTACCAGGTGATTTCTGCTCTAAATTGTTGAACTCCACCTGGTAGTTTCAATGGATCGGCAAACTGTTTACATACTTCCTCTTCGTACTCTTCTCTTTCTTGTAACCTTGCATGGTAGCACACACTTAGAGCTAACACCAATGAGCGGGTGATATCATTGTCAAGCGGTTGACAAGGTACCTGAGACAGTTCAATGGTATGATTATATTATATCTTCAAAAAGGTAAGTATTATTACCACTCCCTTCTTGTCTGTCTCAGCCTTTGCTTTATCCTTTATCAGTGGCTCTAAGATGTCCATCTTCATAATAAAGTACTCAAAAACAATCATACTTCGTTCAACATCACGAAGACTGACATAGCTACATTCATCCTACATGATTTGATCAATTTCAGGAATGAGAGTCATAATTTTAGTAGCTTAATAGTAATGTTTTATGTGAATTCTATTACAGAAATATGATGATGACCTTACAATAAAGCTGCATCATAAAACCTACACAAGACATGCACACAAACAAACCTCTCTTTTTCTCATGAATGCCTGAGACCATGCCAGTACTTGAGCAACTGGCCCCACATACTGGTGTAACCCAATTTGTCCCAGCTGAAATTTAGTATTATTGAATGATTACTTGAACAACAACACACTGTAAGTAGTACAGTTTAGACACTTACATGGTTTGTTACTATTTGTGTGACATAATCCTTTTCATTTGCAGTGTTCAACTGACCAAAGTCATAGACAAGTGGCTTCATACTTGGAGGGAGGTCAAGCACTCGGTACACAAGTTGACGCAATGGAATGTTACCTTCAATTTATGGTAGTTATGAACTATGTGTTGTTGCTAAATTATTTTTATGTACCAAGCTTATCTTGTGTTTCTGTTGCTTTCACATAAAAACCAAGCCCAGCACATTCCAATTTTCTAATCATACTTTCAGAGTGTCTGTAAAACGTTTCTGACCAATAAACACATGTATTGCATTTAATGATACATACCTTCTGTATGGATTACATGCCGCAATGAATTTAACTTCTTGAGAAAGGGGTTGTCCATTCAATCGCTTATCACACATAACCTCCTTGATTAAGCCAATGGCCTCGGATGTGTTAGCCTCATCAAAGAACAGCACTGTATCAAGCTGATGTTGTGCATTGATTGCAGCTTGTGCTTGTGCTTGTTCAACAGCCTTTGTTACATCAGTTTCAGTTGTGCCTCCATGAAGCTAAAATTTAGAATATAAGCAATCATTTTGACATGCAGATAATATTTAACCGACCTTCAGCACAAACATGGTATTCTTGCTGATTCCCTGGGCTGTCAAATTGCACATATACCGTATTAGGCGCGTTTTACCACATCCAGTTTCTCCCATTAAGACAACTGGAATGCCACACCTATATAGGTGTGACATTTATATATGTGGAGGAATATAATCAATTTTAATACCAAGAAACATAATGTGTGAATATGCAAGTAAATGGACCTTTTTTCAAGAATAGAGTAGTGATATATATGAGACCTGCTGATTGTCAGGGAACAGCTTTTTATACTTTTATAATTGACTACTTTTGGAGAGACCAATAAAGACTTTTCTTCTTATATTGCATGCAAAATGTAACATTGGATACTTTGAAATTGAGTTGCTTTGGTATGTTTTCCAAAAGCATTTTTAAATTTCAATATATTACCATTAGTAATCCTGCCTGAAAAAAGATAAATTAGTCAAACAATGCAAGCTGCGAGTAAATTCACTGAGGGATTAGAAAACACACATACACTGTCTCATCTCTCATATTTAGTGCTTATTTAAAATCACATGTATACCTGAAACGCATCTGGATTGCAAGAATCTTTATAAAATTATCAACAGTAAGTACATATGAAGGATCTGGATCGTGGTGTTTATTCAGAGCCAAGACAACGCCTAATTTCTGCACCATTAAATCCTTATTGCTGCTCAAAAAATAAAGCCACATCATGTAATACTCATGTTCTAGTCAATGTTAACTTACTTGACCCAAGCAGCATAGTTTTCATTAAAGTTCACAGCATTGAGTTCCAGTCCAGAATACAAATGTGGAGACATAATAGATTTTTCCAATACTCCACCAGTTGTTGGATCAATCAAATCTCCAGTTGTTTTGTTCACGCTGAATCCAACAAATGTGATGCTAGTACGGTCTTGATTGAAGAATATGTAAGGGTGAGGGCTAGAAACAAGTGTGTGCAGATTTTGACCAAAAATCTCAAGATTAATAAATCTCAATGTACCATAGCTCCCATTGTCTTCTCTTGGAGATTTGGTGCTCCTGAAGAACAGCATCTTCATTCCCATTATTTAACCTTTCTCTTCCAGAGCCCTCCCCTATGCCTTGCAAAGAAGGGGTTGCAAAATCCTGGCAAAGGTAATAAATGTTGTTAAACATGCTGCTGAATGCAAGCAAAGGACTCACGCGAGACATTTGTATCATGAATTTTACAACAAAGTCTTTTAATCCTTGCATTACATCACCAACATTTCTGACATCACAAAAAACTGATTCTTCACAAGAACGAAACTGAACTTCCAAGAACTTAACAAAGTATTTAATTTCAAGCCAGGAAGGATTTAAGGTTCCACAATAACTGAAGGATACCAATTATACATGAATATGTTGGAAATACATGAAAATATACATACTTGAGTATCATTTGTAAACACCCAGTTGGGGTTCCATGAACTGTACCATTTTTGAAAGTAAAAGTGTCTAAATTACGGTGCATTGAATGGCAGCTGAGATATTGATATACAAGTTGGTAGCAGTTGCTCCTGAACTCATCTTCATTCATCAGCACCTTGCCTAATGCTGCAGTTTTTACTTTTACAACATATATTGAATTTTTTTGCTAATGTCTCACTCACTTTTTGTGCCATCTTGTAATGCTATAAGGGCATCCCTGGGGGTGGAGCACTCAATGGAAGGAAGTATTTTCAAGAATGACAATGTTGGAAGCTCCACACCACAGTTTGTCTGTAATCAATGCATGTCACAGTAATGCTCTGTGTACAATACAATTGCAACTACCAACCAGATGAACAGGAATTGTGACTTCAACAGCATATAATTGACTACAGTGACATCTCCAGACACGTCCTCTACTGTCCCGAAGGCCCCTTAGCACCAGTAAAGAGAATAACAAAGTGTCCACTTGCAAAAGGATCTGAATAAAATAAAAATCAAATACTTCATTACTAAACAGTTTCCTATGTACCCGTGGAGCAATATCAAAATGTATAATGGCTGAGTAGCTGTTATCAAAGTGACCCTCCATAATGTTGAGAACATCATCAGCAGTGACAGCCGGTCCATGGATGGGTATCGTTATCATGTATGGGCCATTGGGTTTTATTTTTTTCAATTCTTTGACCACTGTGTCAATGTATAAGGATTTCCCCATTCCAGACATTTTCGACTTCACTACCCTCACACTAGACCTATTTTGTGATTGATAAGATAAACCATCCGGTAAATGAATGTGTTAACAAAATGATGCTAACTTTTCGAAGTCACTGTCACGTGCTAACAAGCCCTTGTACAGCTTTTCTGCTTCAGTTTTGGTAAAATGACGTTTTAGGTAGTCTTTGTAATTTGAAATAGACTGTGTAATAGTATACTGCCGTCGATAGAGGTGTAACTTGGATACAATCTGTGATCGTCCTTCGTCCTTATTACTGCAGATTATGACGAGTCGGTAACCTATTTAAATGAAATGCTTAAAAAGAAACTGAACTACAAAAGTAAATTTCACCTGATTTTCCTTGCGATATCTCGCTTAGTGCTGACAAGGCTGCATCACACACTTGATAGGACAACTTCTCTGCATGCACCAAACAGAAGATCCTCAGGAAGTCAGGGTCACTAAATGCTCTTCTCCATAATAAAACAACCTTGTTTTAAATGGGGAGCCTTTGAAAATACATTCCTTAACCGTACTATTATGTACCTCTTCTTCAGTTGTTTCCTTGCTGCAAACAAGAACTTCTTCCATTGTTGGCAGTTGTAGTGAAGGCTCTTCCATATACAAAGACAACACTGTCTTAAGAACATTTTCTGATGTAAGACACATTTGGAAGTAGGATAATTTCATTTTCACCATGCACAATCATGGTTGTGATTAAACACACCTGGATTTGTGATCACAAGATTAGGGCTTCCACACTTCAGTTCCTTGGAAAAAGGCCTTTTCATGGTAGTAACAGCTGCCAAGACAAAAGAAGAGTAACAATCCAGCACTTCAAAAGTATCATGCTGTACCCAAAGATATACGCTTTAGAATCACACCAAGTTCCTCAAGGCTAAGGACTGTCTTTTCATCATAGACACTGCAAGATATGTAAGAAAATATACACCTGTTCACAAACATTACACAAAAAAACACCTTTTATTTTTGGAAGCCATAGAGATTTCAATGCAATCTTCATCACCTTTTAGGCCAGATTTGTCACAATGTTTATCTACATGCATGAAAAATGAATACATGCACAACAAGGATAAGCTCATTTATCATTGAATCCTATCAGGAATGAAACTTACATACCTGTTATCCATACATCTTGCTCTGGTGCAGAAACTTTGATATCATTTTGAAGTGCTTGTTGTTCCATTAGATAACTCTGGACAGTTTGCTTTACATTTGAAGGTGTCACATCATATGAAATACTGTTTAGTAACATCAAGGCTTTATAACTGATCTGAGCATTAGCATTTGCTTTAAGATTTCCCATTTGCCTTCGAAGGTATAATAGTTGAGATGTAGTGTAATTGTTCAACTCATAATATGTGTGGCAATTTTTTGCTACTTCTTTCTTCCACTTCAAAAGTTCGTCTTCCAAGCTCGTTGTAATGTGTTGGAGTTTATCCACTTTATTGAGAGAACATGGAATAACTGCCTTCCAATTGAAGTACTTCACATTTCCTGTTTGCTGAAGTTCCAGCAGAATGTGTGCAATACAAAGAACCCTATGCAGAACCTAACGATGGAAAAAAAAATTATTTGCATCTCAACACAATTTGTCGTACAAACTTACATCAAGGAAGATTTCAACCTCCTGCCTGTTCTCTGATTTGCTTCCAGTAGTCAGGATTAGTTTACTTTCAATGTTTTTAAGCTCATCTAGATTAATGTGTTTAGAACCTGTGTCATGCATGTCTACATCAGCCCAAATGAGATCACCAATATCGCCATAAAATTGGGCTTCTACAGTATAATGTCCATGTTGCAGAATTGTTTTCATTTGGTCAATGACAGTAGCCTCCGCCTTATGTTGCTGTTGCTTTACTGATTTATACCATTCTAGAACAGCATTGCAATCTTCCTATAGTGAAATAATAATGATTATTCAATCATTACTGTTATGCAGCAGAGCAATTATCTGCTATAATAAATTGTCATTATTACATACATGGTACAACATTTACACCCACCAGAAGTAAAGGTAGACTAGGATTTGACCTCAAAGCTTGCCCGAGACTAGTACAGTGTTCAAGCAGAGCAGCAAAGCCAGCACCAGACTTCAAATCATAGATTAGTGAGCCATAACCTTCACCCACAATGGCAAGCGCTGACAATCGGTCACTTCCAAGGTCGCCTTCACCAACAGATGTTGAAAGAGATACATTTACAAAGTTTGTCAGATCTCCTATATCTGCAATGAAGGATAGGCTCTGATTCAATACCAAAGTGACACAAGCTGTCAGGAACACCATTTAAATTTGCTCCACCACTATTCTGCAAGCGTATTTGTTATTAAGTCATTTTATACATTTTTGACAACATACTAGCTTTAATGACATACATGTATAGTTGATAATTACTCCCAATACATTTGGTATTATCACAACTAACATGCTCGCTGAAATTAATCGATCGGCATTGCATCACTCAAGCAGTTCTAAACATGTGTAACATTTCGTATCCAACCTTCAGTCTCCTCTCTGATCCAGTGTATCAGTTCCAGGCACCCAACAAAAGATTCAAGACATTCAATGATTTGTTGATCTACATGTAAGTGCATATTAGCCAGGAATGACTGGGCATTCACTGCAAGCTCAGCAACAGTCTCCAAGGTGTTGACAGTATCCAACTGTTGATAGTTGCACAGGATATATATAAGGGATAAAAGAGTGTCCATGCCTCATACATTTTTAGTAAAGGTAATCGTAAAAACAAAACAAAAAAAGTGGATGCATGATACAAGCTCATTAATATACCTTCTTTGCTAATATTTCAGCTTGCTCATAGTTCCCAGTAAGGTTTAGTTTTAAATGAATTGCACAAAACACTTTGATCAGCCTTTTCATTTGCATCACTGATTTATAACTTAAAATCACTTCTGCAACATTCTTGATCCAACTTTCATCTTGCTGCTCATTGGTACAATTCTTGAGTTTATTAAAGAGGTCCAATAATACCCTGTAAAGTGTTTCAAAGGTATTGTACATGAACAGGTACTTTTCAATGTCATAGAGTTCTAATTCTCTGCTATGAAGTGAATCTATCAGCCACTGTGATCGCTGAAATACTGCAGGCCACACATCCTGGCAGAGAGAAAGAATGTTAAGTGGACGAGCAGCTTCAACCTGTTCATTCCAAAGTTGACTGAATATTTCATTTTGAAAAAGAATGGACAATTTTGGAGCGATCTTAAGAAGTGGAGCCAGAAGATTTGACAAGGCAACCTTATTGTGAGAAGGTAAATTTAGTTTAAAGCAATTATATTCAGTGGTATCATCTCTAGTAAGGCATACTGATGTAATGGTACGCTTTGTGAGGTCAAAATCAAGTGATTCTAGCAAAAGACAGACATCTTGAAAAATAAGAAAAGACAACATATTAGAACTAGGGTTTAATTAACCCCATCAAAATGTACCTTTTACTGACATAGGTAGAAATGAAAACAGTAGCTTCATCTGATTATGAAATGCTAAACAGCCTTCCATTTGTTGAATGCGTTGTGACAGGCACTGTTGAACAGCTTGTGTACTAATTATTAGTTTGCCATCTACTACAGCAGTATATAGTCTCTCTAGAATCCGTTTTCTGGAATACTTCTGGAGCTTTAGAACTTTCACACTACCTGATGCAATCTTTTGCCATGTCTTCTTGGTTTTGCTGGTGGCACAATCACATAGCTGCTTGCACTCTACAGAAACCTGTATTTGGTCTCCTATTATTTCTGGGTACAAAAATGCAGGAAATGTAAACCATCATAATACTACTGTTCTATTTACTAACCGTATATCTTTATTAAAGCAGGCCACAATGTCCAGTCAAGTATGTCTTCAAAACTAACCTTCACCTGGTTTGGATATTTTGACTTTAAAAGCGTCATAAATATTTTTGTGATTTGGTATGCATTATATGGATCTGCACAACACATCTTCTCCATCCTGGTGATACACTTTGGCCAAACCTTGAACAATAATAATGATCACACAAATAAACCCACTACAGTAATCATATGCATACCTATAGCACTACAAATTTACAAAATAAATTGCAAGGTGAAAGGGATACAACAATATGATTCAGCAATCCAGATACAGTGTTATTATTTCATATTCAATGCCAAGAAAAGATTAAACATAGTTGTCATGTCCTACCCATAATCCACATACCTCAGCAGTTACTGCCTTTAGGCTTTCCAAGACATGAGTTGAAATGATACTTTGAAGCACATGAGGAATATCAAAGTCTTGTACATGTACTTGGAGCACAACACAGTATAGTTGAAGTTTCTCTTCTGAACCCAACTGCATATGGTTTTACAAATGAAAGTCAACATCAATCCTAATTGATCTAACGCTTACCTTTGATACTACATTCCCAACAATATCTGATATCATATTATGCCACTGTCTTAGACACTCATGAGGACATGAGATATCCAGGAGGGAAACCCAGAACTGTGCGTAATACATCAAGCCATTAACAAACACACACTATATTAAAATCCTCATACAGACAACTTCAATTGAAACAATTAACAATAGATCAGTGCCAGAAATGACCATCCATTTGCTACACTTAACAAACCTTTAGTTCATTGTGTATCACAACATCTTCCAATACAAATCCATTGCCAATGCACCCAAACTCAATCCAATCAGAAAAGTATTGCCTTGCTTCCTCAAAAGCCATTATGACTTTCATTTGATGCTCATCCATATTGCTTGACACGGTCCGACTTTGTACAGCCACATAGAAAAAAAGTGATATTGTGCATTGGTGAAGAGCTACGTGTTGCTCATCACTCTTTTTACAAAAACTGTCCTTGAAACTCCATAGCAACATAATAACTGAATCGAGAGTGAACATTGGACTGTAACAAAAATAACTATTAATGCTATTGTATATAATTGGCTAATCATAGCCTACCTGAAGTGAACAGGTGCTGTTTGAATCTCAGTAATAGCCTCTTTTATCAGCACTAAGATCTGATTAGCCTTTAACTGAATACATAATTATGTATCTATATGAGCATAAGAGATTTGGGTAGTTATGTACCTTTGTAGTTTTAGATTTTGCTTTTCCCATGTTCGATGTTAGTTTAGCAATCCATGTAATGTGCATATGCAATGGGACACAATGTATGAGATGGCAGAGTTCTTTTAATGGACACATGCAGATAAACGCTTGCACCAATAGATGGTCAACAATAAAGAATGGCCTGAGTGCCGAAAAGTAATTAGCAACATACCTGTACAAAACACAATAAAGTAACAAAGAATTGAAAACAGCAATACTACTTACTCAGTATCATTATTCACTTGAGGCACATTTTCTAGCTTTGTATCAAATGTAAGTTTATCCGGTGGTAATTCAGCCTCCTCAAATGGCTCTATTTCCTTCAATAGAAGGTGGATTAAAGGAAGACAACGTAACCATACACCACTTTTTAGAGCACCATGTTGGACCAAATAATTGGCAATAGCATGTACTATCTTAGTTATGTGGTTAAGAAGATGATCTGCAATAGATGATTTCATTAATTCAAAGTCCCAGCAATGTTTGGATTCCTGATCAGGTACAATAGAGAACATTTCCAGCAAAGAAAGAAAAACAGTACTTGGAATGGAGTTGCGTTGTTCACTGTTCATTATTTTGTCCACACAGAATAAGAGAGTAACAACAGAACAAAGCCTTCTGCCATTTTCATGTGTATTAGGATCAGGTCGTTTCTTGAGATCTTCAATAATCGGTGCAATCCAGTCATTTAGAAAAATCTGAAAAACAAGGTGTAGAATGTAGTATCAAAAGGCATTTAATCATATAATCTAATGATATATTGCTCAATGCGTTGGGCATCATTTAAAAAATCCAGTACTGAGATTATTGTAAATTTGCAAACATCATAAACTGTTGCAACCTTAATATGTTGTACTGGCCTGGCATATAGGTGTGGGGTTGCTAACTCTTTGGTTGCCAGATGTGATATAATGATGTACATGGTACCTTGTGCATGACTGCATGTACATAAATTTGAGAATGTTTGCATGTCACTAAAGTACTGTATGACCACTGTCATTTATTACTTGCGTTAACTTCTTCCACATAAAAAACTGCACACCTATATGTAGTATATGACATCTGTGTAATAGTAGTACATGTATGTAGTATTTCAGAAATATGAAGAGTTGTACTACTTCCTTATAATGTAGCTTATGTAGCATACTCTTCCCCTAACGTGTTACAAGAACAGAATTCATTTATCATTGTACATCCATTTACTATCATGAACATTGGAACTCATACATATAAATATGCCTTTGGTGCCCAAAAAGGTATAAGATACCTTAGAATGGTGCTTATTAGTACATTGGCTGCAAACTGAATATATACCTCACAATGTAAGGTGTGCATCTCGATGCCATAAATCATAATATGACAGTGCTTTTTAAGCATTAATAAGAACCAGTAATAAATGACGCAACAGGTGCCCTTACCAATGGAAATTTTTCATCAGTCCAAACTTGACATTGTCTTGCACTTGCATGGAGAATCCTTTGTATGTACAAACATTGGAAAACATTATCTATATAGCCAATGAGTTCCTCAACATTAAAATTAGAACCTTCTGTTGTGTTTATTACTATCTGCCTTTTTGTCGTCTCCATATATGAAAGCAGACACTTTCTTTTCATGGGTTCACTACCCAATATTATTACATTTTCATCAGCAGTTGACAGTATACCTTTGACTAGTTGTTTTATACCTGATCTTGTGCTCATCTCTGGATATGCGATTGTGTCAAACTGAATATATTTGTTCCCTACAATTGAATACAGAACCCATCACAATCAAAATGCCACAATCAAAATGCCAACATATTACCTTTAAGTTCACAAATCAGCAAGCATCTGTTCATATTATTTCCAAAGGGATTGCGAAAGGACTCAAGATGTGACATGACATCATCAGATTGGTAACCTATCACACCATACTTGTACGGAATTGGACTTTGCTCATTAATAATGGAGTGTGGCATTGCTACAGTACAGAACATATCATGCATCCCACCACCAAGTTCTCTGCAAGTAGGAATTGAAAATTGATAATTTGCATTCATTTGTTGCATGATATGCATCACCTACCTGCTATCAAAATTCCCAACACTGGTGACCCAATTACCAAGTGCCTCGTGCCCAAAGTACATTTGTAGTTTGGTCTGTCCAGGAATCCATCCCCACATTGCCCAAGGTACAAGAACATGAAAGGTAACATAGATGGTTGGATCCTCCTATTACAATAAAACAGCTGAGAATGATAGTACTAATACATATGCAAACTGATACAATTGAACTTTAATTTGCACTGACACAAGCAAAGTAACAGGAGTGGATGGGTTAATCAATCATATCACAGACAAATCAATTACAAACCCTCCCATAATTATAAGAAATGGGTCCTAGTTTGCTCTAAAGAAACTTAGCTTCCAAAAACATAACACCGCTCCACCAATGACAAAACAGCCGATCAAGACATGGATTGAAATTTTAATTTGCCGGATATGTACATTTGCATTGATTCGATAAATTGAGATGTTACTCAGTAGAAAAACGCTCGAGTAAATCCCTGAATTGAATATGACGATTCAATGAAAAATTGACGAGTAAAGTAATGTATGAAAAATTGTAACGTCGCGAATGGCGGAAATATACGCGGACCAATAGTCGACCCAAGGATAATTAACATTACATAGACTGGAAACCGCACAAAATTGGTGTCGCTATCCTCCTGAATTATTAATGACTAAAGGGTTGTATTTGAAAGTTCGCCTTTTGAGTGCTAATAGAGCAGTGTAGGGGACGACTTCTATAAAGACTCTCCCCGTACATTGGGCATTCGATCTATAGTTAATACTAGTGACACAAAGATCATCCTGATCGAATAAATCTAAACTTAATATAGCAATTAGATGCTGTTTCCTTTAGAAGAACAGTCTACAGCAGGTGGTCTACTGTTAGCTAAAGGGAATGCTCACTATTGGCTCTACAACTTCTTTGACATCTTTATCTGGAATAGCCAATAATGGCAGCACTTAATGTAACCTGAAGAATGGAAAACATGATTGCAAAGCTGATAAGGACAAAAGTGGCCATTGTACATGTATTCAGGCATGTATAAAGTTGCAATTGAGCATGCAATCTTAGCTTTTGAATTTTTTGACCAACTCAACAAGCATACATGTATTAACAAAATTTCTAATAAAGACGTGTAAATGTTTTTTTTTTTTTTTTTCCGACTGGGACATCAAAACTGAAATAAATAATGAGTGGTTTAAAAAACAACTCTTCTGAGACTGTATATATTATCTCGAATCATAAAATTATGTACATACACATCTCAAGGTTGCATCTCCAGGGATTTCTCCAATTAGTTTCGCATACTCGACCATAGCAATGTCACAATATCAATTTAGTACACTGCAATCATTATAAGCATACTAATCCTCCGTCCGTATCAGCAATGTGATTTAATTGTGTGTCTGATATTAGCAATACACAGGTATGCAGGCAAAACGTTATTCATATGATTCAGTACAAAATATCAATTAATACCCTTTGGATTGATTGCTGTTAAGATGCCTAGCTATATCAATCACACCGGCATACAACAACTCCATCAAGCTTTTCAAAAATAATGCTCTTACATAAATGCATCATTCAGCACCTGTACTTGTGTGTTTGAATTAAATAGCACATGCAGACGCACCGTACCGCGTGCACCGTGTACAGGCAGTTATCTCGTACCCAGTGTCAAGTTCTAAGATTCTCCAACTATGTCTATGAAGTTATTAATATAACGTCTGTAGGCCTATACGTTATCAATTTCAAAAGGGTTCCTGCAATTTCAATTACACCGATACGCATACCTCAGTACTTTCGTAATCAATGATAGATTTATCGGCTGTTACTTTATGGGCGACGGAAACTCTTACGGAAATTTGTTGCTTTCTGCCACACTCCAGACAGAACTTGGAAATAGCTGAAGGCAGCTCTAAACGACATTCAGGATTGATACAGAGTGGTGGGTGTGGTTCTGGCGTCCCGCATTCTGGGCAGAGCTTCACAGTCGCCGAGGGTAGTTCATAACGGCACGTACGACAACGAAGGGTTGGCTCTGACATCACTATTTTATGCAACTGTTTTAGTCGGTCACAATGTAATATATATATATTATTATTATACCTGGTATTCATGGTCACAAGACACGTTACAACCACGTGCACTAATATTCATCTCATAAAGAAGTTGAATTTATACTAGATTCAGTTAAACAATATAAAATGGATTCAACGTTACATATGATTATTACAATATCTATGTTATAGAGGATGCATGTACGGCCTTACAACACGGGGCGCCTACGGGACTACCACGGCAGATACTGATGCGTGTAAGCATTAATTTGCAATTTTTTCTCGCAAGCGACTCAGTGATTTTAAATTGCTTTATATCACGCTTAAAAAGAAAAAGACTGAAAAGCCCATGGACAATAATGCAACATATAACGCCGGCGTTCAACACAAGTGGCTCCAAAATTATCATTGGCTTGTATACAGTTTCTTGGTGAAACTCTCGGACGAAGAATTTTATTAGCTCTTTGCACCTAACCGCGCCGTAATTATGTAAGTTTGCAGAGAAGATTGCATCCACACTGACAGTGAGCTGCATTGCATGTTGGCAAATGAAGTGGAAACTGTAACGACAATAGCAAGAGGAAAACAGCTAGCCAACTACGCACTGCAGGGCTCTGAGTCACATGTGCCACTTTAACGTATCCCAATATCAGAGCGCACTTATCAGTATAACAGATATTGAAATGCACTTTCCCCGTTACAACATACTCGGCGGAATGGTTGTTTAGTGGGCTACTCTAGCTAAAACGAGCACCGCGACGTAAGCGATTGATAGATTCGCTCGGCGCCATCCACGGCGATTGCAATTCGTAGACATTCTTGCCTGTTGTATTGCGGCATAGTGCAGGGTGGGCGTGGTCGCCAAAAATGTGCACCCCCGCAATTTTAACCCTTTGGGTGCCAACTGCCAAGGGCATATTTATATACTATGCATAGCTGTATATCACAGTCCAATGTCCATCATAGCAAGCTTTAAGGTAAATGGATGTACAATAATAACTACATTCTGTCCTTGAAGATAGGTGCAATGAGTTACGTAGGAGGAATATGGTACATGTATAAACTAAGTAGTACAACTCTTCAAATTCCAGCAACACTACACAAACTTTTACCAGTGCATCCCACAGGTCATATGCTTAGGTGTGCACATTTTTGGTGTGGGAGAAACTAACACAGCAAAGGACCCTTTGTATGAAAAATCGGAAGTGCGATAAACATCACGTCCGCGGCCGGAGTAAAAACCACAGCGGGTGCCTAGAGACATCGTGTCACGTTCGCGGACCTTTGCGCAATAAAATGGCAACGCTCGTAGTCATTCCTATCCGCTTGGACAGTACTAGTGATCCATCGGCCGATCCAGTTCCTGGTCAAACTATGCTGCCAACAGTAATCTTGACAGAGTCTGACATACCCGGAGCCTTTTAAAATGGATGGCTTTAAAAAGACTCCGGGTATGTCAGACTCGGTCAAACTTACTGTTGGCAGCATAGTTTGACCAGGAACTGGATCAGCCGAAGGATCAACTAATGTCCGAGCGACCCGAGCGTTGCCATTTTATTACGTAAAGGTCCACGAACGTGACACGATGTCTCTAGGCAACCGCTGTGGTTTTTACCCCAGACGTGACGTTTATCCGAGTTTGTGGAGCAAATCATATACATGTACAGTAATTGCATGAGTGACAGTCATGCAAACATTATTTGATACATGTAATGTACATGCACAAGATATCACTATTATACACAAGAGGCAGGCCCACAAGATATCACTATTATACACAAGAGGACCACAAGATATCACTATTATTCACATCTGGCACCCAAAGAGTTAATAATTTTTTTTAGCACGCTTCGTTAACTTGGCGCGGCATGGCTGTTTGCGACTAGGCATTAGGCTTAACAATTAGATGTACAAGATATAAAACATTCTCTCTTAGACTGAAAGAACTTTAGTGGTATATAGAATATGAATCAAATGAAGCAATGCTGGAACCATCACAATGCGTGTATAAAAACAGAGACAGTACTAAACATTTTTTATCTTTCTGGATGCAGTAGCAGATTCACGTATCGCTCGATGTACAACGGACTGGGGACTATATCTGAAAAACCGCCTTTAAAAAAAAAAAGACGCTGGCGGGCAATAATTCATTATTATTTGAGCTCAATGTGCTGAGGCTGTTTGAGAATCTTCATGAACCAAGGCCAAGGTCGTTGACCGATGAACGTAACATGCCGACCAAACATAATTGCGCAAACATCGTCACCGTTGAGCTGGTCATCCATAGTTGTTAATGGAACAATCTTTTGCAAGGGAGTAGAATACTTTCGCTTATTTGTGGATGAATGGCCTAGGTGTATATAACTTTAGTGTTAGTACATGTAGCCTCGTCCCCAGACCCTATTTTTCATCGTTAACGAATAAGGGCCATAACCCAGAAACTAGGTAATTGCATACTTGTTTGTAAACCTTTCTTCCTCGTCCCAGTCTCTCGTATACATGTATGTAGAATTTCGTACTTCGAGTACCCTAGCCTTGTCCAAAGTCCCTATTTTTTTTTAATGTAGCGGGGCAAAAAAAAAAACACGGCCGGGGACGAGGCTATGAGTACCCTCGCTCCTTGAGCTCGGGGCCCACCAAACGTTTTCCAAGTGTATAGAGTAGTTCCAATGAGTGCGCACCACAAGAGTACTTGTTCATACATTATGATATCATTTGTTTGCATGTGTTTTAAGAGTATGTGTGAACAGAACAAAGAAGGATTGACCATTGGAGTAAATGGAAGTGGTAAAAGAATTTCATGGGGCTATGAGGGGCTGTGGCAAGTACAGCATGGAATGTAATGACATGGTGTTACACCTGGTCATGAAACTTAGTACCACGCTCACAAATACTGGCTGGTAAGTTCATCATTGCCTAGAGTGGTTTACATAGTCCTTTTTTAAGGCTGCCCAATGACTTTAAAATGACACCTGGCATTAGCTTGTCTCTCCAAGACGAATAAGGAAGATTAGTAGGGAAGAATACTAGATGCCTGTTAAAACTGAAGAGGACGAAGTGTGGACGTGGAGTTTACATTGGACAGCAGAGGCAGGAGAGAGAGCCGGTAATTGGCACATCTCCGAAAATGGAATTGAACAGGTCATGCAGGAGTCCATTTAGTCAATGAGCATGAGTGGCTTGACCACCTCCACAGTTATTTGACTATCGTAGACTACCACTGTGTGGAGGTGAACGGGACATGAAATCAGCTGCCACTAATTGTGATTAAAAGGCAACGGCCCCTCATTGTTTAGAAAGAGTTGGTTATGAGAAATTACAATACTATGCAACATGTTAAGAGACATGTACACACATGACTGGTCAGGCAGGATGGAGTTGGTGATACCAGGAGTACTTAAAATGATTCTCCAGGTGTAAAATATCTGGGGAGGATGACAGAGATATCAAAATGCAAGGCCACAATTCATCAAGCCAAGACCAGCTAGTACCACTAAAGGATGAGATGACTTAGAACAGCTTATTCCAGTGAGCCTATAACACATTATGAGTGAACATGATCAGTATCCTCAGTGTTCTTAAGCTGTCAGTTGGATGCAGGATTTTACAATGATACAATGTACAAATGTACATGTAGTGTGCATGCATGCCACATCTTGTGTGCTTGCTCTACTTGGTGTACATGACCTAGTGGAATATTTGATACATGTATACTATAGCCTGCATGTTTATTTGTTCTGTGCTGCACTACACACCACCAACTTGCTCACGATTCTACGCCCCCCTCTCCTGTACTGGCTGCATGCATTTGGTGGTTTTTAATAAGGTGGACATGAGGAATCCCATTAACTGCATCTCTGGATGGTCCTGGATGAGTGTGTCACCTTTTCCCCACATGACAGATGCACGTTTTATAGTCAGTTTCCAATAATCAACATGACTAGCACAAATGGTAAGTGTTCCAATGTTTTCCACATGTACTTGTACATGTATAACATTTCTGCTACTAATACAAACATAAATTATGGTTGAAAATGCTCTGGAATGCAGTATCCACATCAATACCAGGAGTGGAAAGGAGACGTTCCACACAAGTAAAATGACCTCCCATTGCAGCAAAGTGTAGTGGAGTATAACCATGCATTCTGGAGTGGGTATAATATACAAACTTTCCAGTACAGTCATACTTATACATGTTCATGTATGTTCCAGGCAGTTTATAGATTTACACAATTATAAAAGTCTCAATTTTTCGATTTCTAAATTGCTAGTGGCAATTTTTGATCATCGAAATTTTTAAAATTAGAAACTGTACTGAACATGTACACTGTACATGTACATGTATTTTATCAACATACACGCTGTACCATACAACCACATAAGAAAGAAGCAAATATAAATTATTTCTCATAATTTTCTTCTATTTCAGTGCTTGTAACGGCTGAACTCATTAGGCTGCATATACTGTATATGCAAGGAAATTAGTTCATATAGATTAAGAAGTAGTTATAATTCATTATGAAATCCATTTTTACACGTTCAAATTTATAAATTAATACTTTGTGATCCTTATTGCATGTTATACCTTATACTACACCTCAATACATCATATATGTACATGTACATGTAATTGATGGACAAACATTGAATTTATGTTTAATTTCAATGTTTCGCATTTAGTCATAAGATCAGTCCCGATTTATGAGGTTCCATGGAGTCAGAATTAATTTATTACAAGTAAATAAAAATCATATAATACATATGATTTTAAGCCAATGGTGGTGTAAAGAAGCATATGTAAACAAGTATGAAATCATAAAAATGAAACATGGGTAGGTAACACTTAATAAAATGTAACCTCAAGCTGATTGAAATACAGTAAGCGTCCTTTCATTGAGGCTAGGACCTCACAAGCCCAGTTTATACATGAGCCCCTTCTTAGTTCCTTTACGTGTATGTGTGTACTATTCAGCAAAGACATTCTATTTCCTCCAGTCTTTTAAAACACAGTTTAGTTTGTGGAACCTGGGTTTGTGAGGTCAATCCATGTCTGCCATACCCTTCTAGGAATCTATGCTATTATGCTTATTTTTATTTTGAATCCTTTTGTGTGTGCACTATTTCAGGCTCTAATGTGCTGTTTTCCCACAAAATGAAATACAAAACTGCTGCTCACTTAAATTCATAATCTGTTCCTAAGGGTAAGTACATTAAAAACTTGCATATGTTTCAACATTAATATTCTAATGGACCAATTTACCATGCTTTCGATGTTCACATTATAACCAGGACTGGAAAGGAGACACTCCACACAAGCAGCTAGACCTCCATTTGCAGCAGAGTGTAATGGAGTAAGATAATCACCGAGAAAGCGCTATGTAAAGAAAAAAAAACACACATTCATGTACATGTACATGTGCCCACAATAAGTAACTGAACATAAGTAACATTCATATGCACGCTGCATGCACAGAACATCAATAAGCATATAAAATAAGGGGAGGGAGAGACTGCAAGTAGTATACAACATGTACTTAATCATAGACAGCCTGGCTCCATGCAAAGCCTCTTCTCATCTTCCCATTAACACTGTCTATGGCCATCTATTGCCGATATCTATTAGTGCTCCTTATTCACTTGTCACTCTCCTAAATGAAGTTACCTGTGATTGGGCCTATTTACTCACACTTGAATGATTGTTACAAGTTCTTAATGCCAAATTCAGTTTACTGAATTTCGTCAATGTACAACTGTACATTTATCTGGTGATTTCAAGTATTATTTTAACACTTCATTCTCACAAGAGAGTAAGTGAGTTCGATGCATACAAAGATCATGCCCATTACTGGTATCAAGCTGTTATGATGTTATCGTATTTGGTTGCAATGTTGTAGGACAATGAAAATAAAAAAACCCAGCAATAAGTAACTTTTGTATTAATAATCACTGATCTGAATCCATTACCACATGGACTGCTGAGGCCCCATTCCAACCTCTCTATCCACTTTTTCTCTTAAAAATGTGATTACCTGCTAGCCTCTGGGTGCTTGAAGGATTTCTACCCTGCTAATAGCAGTGGGAGAGGAACTAAGAAGGCTGTGTTAACAAATATGCAAAGTTACAAATGAGCAGGAATTATGCATGTGTTGTGAGGAACATATGTGGGTGAGTATAAGATATGGTATGGCAATGGTAGCAATGAGGTCTAAGCAGCAGGTGACTCCCCTATCAGGACATCAGGAGGATGGGTGTAGTTATGGTCAGGGGTGATGCCATTGTCCATTCCAACTAACATGACAACAAAAAAAATCCATATTTACGTTCTGTGCTGTTGTTCTCTCACAAAACAAAACTCTGCCACTTGCACACAGGTCTACATCCCTCACATTCTTCCTAAGGGAATGTACATCCCCTCCCACATACATTTATTAGCACATACAAGTACATGTATCTGTTTATTCATACAGCAACATCTCTTAATTATCATCAATGGACATCTCACATCATTTCCACTTAAGGCTTGAAACCTGTTAGTTTAGAAAGAACCGGTTGTAACAGGTTATTAAAATTAATAAAACCGGTCGGTTAAGGTGATTGTTTAAAAAATAACCGGTCGGTTAAGGTCGTTCGTTTTAAAATAACCGGTAATTTCCGGTTTAAAAACTAATTTATGCATAATCGATGGGCCAAAAGCTAAACCAGCGCTTTGCTAATCGGGCGGGCCCTACTACGGCGTTTGGGTGACAATTAAGCCTTTGTTCTGCTGCAACGGGGAGTGCAGTCCAATCGGATTGCAGCGGGCTCATTATTACCCAATTAGCGGCTGATGCAGTGGTATTATTATGCGATTTCACAACAATATTAATTACGTAAAATTCCTGGACAAATCTTGGTACATGATTTTCACCCGAATACCCGACCAAACGCAGTACTTTACTACCGTAGTAAACCCGCCCGACTAGCACTTTGCCACATGGCAAGTAAGATGATATGGTCCATGGCGTACTAGCTCATAAGCACGTCGCTGTGCGCGCGTACCAACCATTAATTTAGGGTGAATAGTGGAGTTGTTGATATATTATATAATAAAGATTAGTTGCTATAAATATGTACCACGTGAGATGGATCCCTGCCTTCTTCTCAAACCCCGTTGTTCGCACTTATTGTTTTCTCGTGCCCAGCACTCGCGTGATGCCACTTGCTACTGTAATTAAATACCAACCGGTCGGTCGAGGTTGTTCAAAGTTTCTAACAACCGGTTGAGGCGGTTATTTAGCCGAAATACAACCAGTTGGGGCGGTTATTTGATTCTCGCAATCGGTTAACCGTCGGTTAACCGGTTAACCGGAGCTCCAGAACAACCGGTTTCAAGCCTTATTTCCACTACAGTTCACATGAATACCAGGAGTGGAAAGGAGACATTCCATACAAGTAGTATGTCCTCCAAAAACAGCAAGGTGTAATGGAGTATAACCACGCTGGAGTGGGTACAATAATTCAGCGAACATTTATAATGTGCACATCATTTTGGCTCTTCAAAGAAATATATTCAATATTAGGAGTGGCTAGTAATTAATTAGAATATTCAATGTACTTTGTAATTCACACGTTTAGAAAACTAAATGTGCTTTTCATCCCTCATTAGTGAAAGTCATTACCTCTCCCCCATCTCTAACACTACAAATCACTCCCTGGTAAGGATGTACATGTACATGTATATGTTGTTATATCAAGGGTGGAAGTGAAGAATTATTATGAGAGCATTCATAAAACACACGACATTGGAATGGGGGTGTCAGCCTGAGTGATGATCTATATGGGATGCTGCATGATGAGGGGGAGGGTCCATAATGATGGCATAATTTGTGAATGCTCCTCCTCTCTACTTTTGGCATTTTTGCTATCTTGTTTATTGTCATGTGTGTTTATTTTAGCTTGTACTTCAGCAAAGTCATTACATTATGTGCTGTTGTTGTCTCACACAACAAAACTCTACCACTTGCTCAAAGGTCTACAATCCTCACACTGTTCCTAAAGTCATGTACATTCCCTCCCACATCCCCTTTGGTAGTACATGTGCATGATATTTGTTCCTCAGCACAACAGCAACATCTCTTAGTAGTCCAAATCACCTTATCCTTAATGTTCGCATCAATACCAGGAGTAGAAAGGAGATGTTCCACACAAGCTGAATGACCTTGTCTTGCAGCATTGTGCAATGGACTACAACAGTCATACTGGAGTGGGTACAACAGTTCAGTCAACATGGTGGGTACAATGTAAACATGTACATGGTTAATGAACATGGCCCTTCAAACATGAAGGTACTATGGTGTGGGCAGAGATGCATGTATTTCTGGTGTAGTTACAGTATTGGTATGTAAATTAGTTACAAACAGATCTATGAGAAAGCTAGTGGTATAAAGGACTACAAGGTGTAGCAAAAAGGAAAAAGATATTTGAATAATTCTATTCTTAAGGTAATTAATTGGTAATCCTTATAATTCTAATGTATTTTTCCTCGCCTCTTAGTCATTAAAAAAAAAAAAACTCAATACATTTCGAACACCAAAAACCTTCACTGATATATAGTGTACTAATGCTAGTGCCTAATGCAACATTTGGGTCTGGATACGATATTACCTCACCACCTAAAGTACATGTACATGCATCAATATTAACATTCAATTGACCACACACGAGAGTTGTAGCATTCACATCAATACCAGGAGTGGATAGGAGACATTCCACACAGCTGGCATGACCTCTCCATGCAGCTGAATGTAATGGAGAATTACAAACCTGGAGTGTGTATAAAATAAGTGGAAGGGGCCAAGGCATAACAACTTGCCAAAAACATTATTTCAAGTATTACAAAATCTAAAGCTCATTACCATAGCAATCAAATACTTTATTTTGACCCGCTGTCATACATGTTGTATATAAAAATTGGCTGTTTTTGTGGATATGTGATGATTGCTGTGGTTTGTCCAATCAAAGCTATTGATTGCATAATTTTATATGACATGAATGTGAAAAGAAATGGTGTTTGTAGCATGTACATGTATATTATAATGGCTCTTTAGTCTTTGTAGCACAACAGAGGCAGATATACACTCCCAATGGTGCAATAAATAATGCCAGAAGCAATGGACCCTATAAATCCCGAAAATCCTTTAGGAAAAACAGAAAAATACATGTTTGGCTATCTAGGAGGTCACAAGGCATACTCTGAAATTGATGAAAAGTGTATATAAACCTCATAATTAGATTGATCTGTAATTTAAGTGTCAACTTTTATATGATGAATCGAGGTACAAGAGATCAAAAGCATCAGTAATTCTATAGTATCACCTGTTTACTTTAGAAAAATGAAAGAAAAAAATGCTTGGGATTATCTACTGCTAGACATAAATCATTTTATGTCAACCCTATTGAAAACATATTTAAATTAATTACTAATCCCGAAATTTTACTGCATTGATTTGAAAAGTTGATAGGTTTGAAAGATACGTGTAAATTTAGATTAATTTGTCATTTAATACATTAAATAGCACTCATATGTTGCCTTCAATGTGGCTGATGTAATATGAAAATCTGAATTGTCTTTGTGTCAATCCTAAGTTTCAATATATTAATTTAAACTTAGTATGCTTGGTGCACCCTAGGGAGTACAGGTTCTGATCAAGTGCCTAGGTTTTTCAATTCCTATATATATATATCTATAATTGGCATATACATCCTTTCCCACACACTACATATTCGAACATACAATGTACACATGTACATGCATCTGTTCCTATGCATCTGTATTATTGACACTGCAACATCTCTGCACCATGTTACTCACACTATCTTCAATGTTCACATCATTACCTGGAGTGGAAAGGAGATGTTCCACACAAGGAGTATGACCTTCCCCTATGGCAAGGAGTAATTTAGTATAACCACACTGAAGTCGGGGGGGGGGGGGGGGGGGGGGGGGGGGGCATTAGTTCAGCTGGTGAAAATATTGGATACAAAATACACATGTACATGTATCTGCATATAGCCCTTTACAAGAAATTGTAAATGCTGTTGAAAAGCATATTTTATTGAGGGGTACTACAGTATTTTTGTCAACATTGAAAACATGTTATTGCATGTAATTCAAAGAAGTTTGATTATCAACAGCAAGTACATGTACATATTAGCTCTGATATAGTATATTGGTAAGCAACCATCATATAAGCTATATTCATTCCTGCCTTTAAAAAATATTCTTCCACTAATGTTCTGCATCAGTATCACAAAAACCTGCATGCATGCCATTTCTGTGAGGTCTCTGTAGCAACTGACCATGTGACATCATATGATAATCAGATTGACTTCTATGTAGAGCCCCACCCCTCCCACCTATTCATGCACTTTCATACAATGGACCAACTCACCGTATCCCTAATGTTCACATCAATGCCAGGAGTGAAAAGGAGACATTCCACACAAGCAAGCATGACCTCTACTTGCAGCAATGTGTAATGGAGTATCACCATACTGGATTGAGTATATTAGATTTGAAGGCAATGGTGGTGTAAAAGGAAGCTGATGATATGAAAAAAGGACATTTTTTTACCACACCATTGTTTCCTAACATTGCCTTCAACTATAACTTTGGTGCTTAAGGAATTTAATGAAGGCATGGATTATTAATAATCTATGAGGAAAGGAAGCTATTGTGCATCACGCAGTATGAAGAGGCAGATTACATGTAGCTTAAGGTGATGAAGTTTGCAGTAGTTGATGGAGAGCTGATTTTCAGAGGATAAGGTATACAGCGCATATATAAATATATTAAGGGTGTAGGTGGACTCTACAATGGTGACCTTGCCTCCCTCACCCCCCACCCCAACAGTGGTGACATATCTTATGCTCAATGTCTGCTCTCGCCCTGGAACATGCCAGCGCGATCGTATCTCCCAATGAAAAGTCTGTATCTAGTGCCATAGATCTGCTCTCCCGAATACACATTATAACCGGCTGCATGAAATGGGAAGAAGTTCAGACAGCATCTGAGCCAGTGAATAGGGCTTATCATATTTCTCGGCAAGGATTACTTATAATAATCCATTACATACAATAGATAAATTCTAACTCAATAAATGTTCCAATGAGTAATGACACATTAGGTACTCAATTAATTAATAATTCTACTGTATACAATAAACATTTGATTTTCTGGAACTTTATTAACATTTCGTTCTAATTAAGAACTTCTTCTAGTTGATCTGGTTATGTCTATATGTGCCCAATTTGTTAACAACTGATCAAGTGGAGAGTTTAAAATGAAGAGATGACACTTTTAGGAACTCAAAATCATTATATCAATCCATACCATCCACAGTTTACCCCGATGCATTTACAATTGTATTCTTCATTATATTATAATGTCTGTAAATAAACCATTCCAGGCAAATGGTCTTGCTTAATTAATTCCATGATTGTGTCAGCATCAGGATGCTTGCATGGTGAAATAGACACTAACAGTATCGCTGAAGAACCAAACATGCATACATTTGTATATACATACTACATGTACTACGGAGAAGGCAGTGAATGTGAGGTAGGCACTCCATCATGTATCAAAATACTCTCTCACTACTTGTTTCACTGTAGAAGACCTAAATATGGCATGTACATGTACATGCACATTTATATGGAAATCGTTTTCTACCCTCTTTGAATACGGTTTGATTGCTTTTGCTGCCGTTGCCAGAGTTTAGCAAATTGCTAAACTCTGGCAACTCATACATATAAATATGCCCTTGGCACTCAAAGAGGTACTTCCCTTGTGTCTTCTACAAACGCATACCTCTGATTGATAACGCAGATGAGAATGAGCTTGTAAGGTATCCGCAACGCCGGTCACAGCAACAATCAATCTGGTTACATACATCTAAGGGGCGTGCCGCGACCTTTCAGGCCGGGGTCTGCCCTGGCCCGCGCGGAAAGGCCGGTCGGGCTGGCCTTCGGCAACCTTGTCCCACGCCCAAATAGGTTATTGCTGTTACTGTTTTGAAATCATTAAAAAGTCACCGTATGATATTCATTGTGCGTTTTCATAGCTAGCATCATGCAGCCACACCCTCACACCAATACGTATATATACACAAAACAGCAAAAAAAGAAACATCAGACTAGAGTGCACTACACTATATACTCCACTTTTGATCAGCGTCGTCAGTTCATCAATATCACCTCTTTGTGCAGCATCTCGAAGGTCCCGTTCTTTAATCTAAAGTTTAGAAACCATACAAGATAAATATCCATCTTTTGCAATATGACAGTTGATCGTATAAACTAAGAGTCATCAAATTGGGGGCGTAGACCTCTTGTAACTTAACAAGTTCCCCCCCATCCGGGACATATGGGGAATTAGTGGGGGATTTGACCATTGTTTCTACCAGCACGCGTACGGGGGATTTGACATTGGGTGTGGTCAACAGCAAATGGCGCTGCGAATTGACCAGTCCCCAACCATGGGGCCGGGGCGTTTGATTTAATAAAATTAATGTCAAATCTCCCATATGTCCCGGATTCACGGCTGTTTTATTGCATTGAATCAGTGACGCGCGCGCCGCGTAAAATTTTCCCACAGCAACCTCCTTAGATACCATGGATGCCCATCACTTCCAAATGTATTACCCGCACATGGGAGTGTAGCCACGTCTCCAAACTTATAAGGTATATGGAGCAGTCCTCTGGCTCTGATTTAATGCTTTTTTTTATTTTAAATTTGTACTAATTCACGCGTTGTTGGACCTTAAAGCGCGAAACGTATTTCAATTATATTGCTACTCCTGCAGTTTTCCTAAGGAAATGATTAAAGAAACTAAAAGGCTTGCAAAATGGCCTACCAGATTATGCATAGCAACTGTTATGAAACCTTTTTTTAATCCGTATATTACAAATCCAATGCAGCCACCTTAAAGTCATGAAATACTCATTATTATTATTTTAAAAATCATAAAATGTAACATATCACAAATAAAGGTGTACATTACTATATAGGTTCGTTCAGGTATCATCCCAGCTGAAATACAATTATTATAATATACCAGTAGGGCCTACAAAGAAATGAGTAATGTATAAATAAACGGTTGACGTTACAATCACCTACGATTGCTTACTTTTCTAGCTGTAGTGTTTTACTTCAGGCCTAGAAGTTACACTGATTGGTGCTTTATGGAGTCGTATGTGCAAAGAAGGGTATTGAAGTATGGGTTAATACCCAAATACCCTGAAAGTTTCAATACCCTGCTCCCTAGCTAAAAAGCCAAAGCCAATACACCATCTTTTAAATAAGGGTACCACATGTGAAGCCAGTATGAGCATTTTAGAGGTTACTGTAGAAGTGGAAAAATAAATTTGGCAGAACTGTATAAAGTTGTCAATATCATCTCAGTAGAATTTTTTTTTTAAAACATACCTAGTGCATTAATTTCAACATCAGTAACCATATTGAAGGATGAGATTGATGTGTGGACAGGGTGAGAGTGATGGTAGAGGGGGAGGGTGATGTGTGGAGGGGGAGGGGGAGGTGTGGAAGGATGAGGGTAATGTATAGAGGGGTAGGGTGATGTGTGGAGGTAATATGTGGAGGTGGAAGGATGAGGGTGATGTGTGGAGAGTGAGGGTGATGTGTGGAGGGTGAGGGTGATGTGTGGAAGGATGAGGGTGATGTGTGGAAGGATGAGGGTGATGTGTGGAAGGATGAGGGTGATGTGTGGAGGGTGAGGGTGATGTGTGGAGGGTGAGGGTGATGTGTGGAAGGGTGAGGGTGATGTGTGAAAGGGTGAGGGTGAAGTGTGGAGGGTGAAGGTGATGTGTGGAAGGATGAGGGTGATGTGTGGATGGTGAGGGTAATGTGTGAAAGGATGAAGGTGATGTGCGTGTCAGTGAATATGTTTTTCTGTGTTTGTGGGTGCTATGAGTCAGTAGCCTCAATATGAGCAAGCAGCCTTAGTATTAGTATCAGCAAATATTCTTAGTATGAGCCATGAGCTGTCGAGCGATTTGAGTGTATGTATGTTTTTGCGTGTTTGTGTGTGTGTGCTGGTCAATAAGTATATGTTTTGTGTGTGTGTGCGTGTGTGTGTGGGGGGGCGCATGTGTGAGTGTGTGTGGGGTGCATGTGTGTGTGTGTGTGGGTGTGTGGGTATGAGCTAGTACCTTTGTATGAGGCAGTTGCTTTAGTGGGAGCCAGTAGCCTTGGTATGAACAAGTGACCAGTATCCCACTTTCGTATGAGCAAATATTCTTAGTATGAGCCATGAGCCAGTATCCTTAGTATCATGCAGTATGAGCCAGTAGCCTTAGTGTGAGCCAGTATGAGCCTGGTACATAAGCCAGTATAAGCCTTGTATGAGCCAGTAGCTAGGTACTTTCAAATAATTTCACGTAACGTACTTCCGCGTATCCAAACAGGTGTATAAACCCTCAAAATAGGGCGTATTCATGTTACTCTTAGGTTGATTGGATTACACAATTCTCCAAAGAAGTGTATTATAAATCCAATTACTATTTCTCCTAACAGAGTATTGATTCCATTGTACGAAAACCAAATTCTGTTTTAATGTGATAAGCGATGACATGGCTGTGACACATTCAACGGGGAGCTAAAAACGAGCCATTGCGCATAGCCAGATCGTCCTAAAAGTTTCATGGTATATAGGAATTGCTTGCCTGCAACGTTTTTTGACGTTTTTGAGGAGGTCCCGTCATTGGAAGAGTAAAATAAACAATGTTGACTTTATACTCTAATAGAAAGCAGTACATCCTTAACTTGGATATTGCGTACGATTTTATATATAATACTGCGTGAAAGAGCGCTCAAAGCACCATCATCCAGGCAAATTTGAAGTTTTATCGTCTTTAAACTATCGAGATTTTCTAAAATACCTACCTCTCTTAACCTTCGTAAAAACCAGTCACAATTTTTATGGCAGATATTTGGATCAGGGATATTAAATACGTATAAACAACTTGCATCGTTGTATTGATCTATGAACGTTAAACTCCTTCCAATTTCAGTGTGTAAATTCCAATTTGAAATTTTCTTTTGCACAAAATGACTATTTCTGTGACATATTTTCAACGCGGCTTAAACCATTGACAAATAGCAGTTGATAAACCATTTCCATCAAACCATATTATTGATTCGCAACTTATTTTCAATTGTCTTGTTTGGAAATACTATGCATACATACAATATCCAATGTAAAAGATTGGAATGCTATACAGCCTGATATATAATATATAATAATTGCACAATACAACAGGATATATGTAATACACCCTAGTGCTTATAATCCATTCAACAATCCATATTCTTCACTCGGTTCACGTTGTTGTTCTCGTTCTTCTTCATCATCATTTCTATCTTCTCCATCTTTGGTTAGCTGGCTAACTAGCTCTGTTGCTGCTTCATGCAGCACTATAGCATTCCATCCATTTTTCATGGCAACTATAGGAATGGCTGAATGCAAACGGAAAATCAGGGTGCATGATTATGCATGCAATAAGTATATTAACATCAATGCAAGGTATGCATCTTTAGCATTTATACAATAAGCTTCGTACACTTGAAATTTCAAGTCTACCAAAGGCTGATATACCTCACTTTTGGAAGCATAGAAATTTCAAGTCTACCAAAGCTGATATACCTCACTGTCAAGTCTACCAAGGCTGATATACCTCACTTTTGAATGCGTTGAAATTTCTAGTCTACTAAAAGGCTGATATACTTTTGCTGTTTAGAAATTTCAAGTGTACCAAAGTTGTTTTATACCTCACTTTGGATGCTTAGAAATTTCAAGTCTACCAAAGCTGATAAACTTTACTTTTGGATGCGTAGAAATTTCAAGTCTACCAAAGCTGATACATATTGAGTGCCTGTAAGTATAACTCACTTTTTTCTTTTCCACAGTACAGAACTAAATCATTCTCAGTTGATAGACTGGTGATAAGTTCTTTATACATATTTGCACCAGTAAAAAGGTTATCCTGTTCCTTCTTTATGCAGGTCTTGTTCGAAACAGCAATCAAGAATGGTATCAGGACTTGCTTCAGCAAAGATCCTGAGGTGTTTGACATTATTTTGATTGTTTGAAAGTGTAATACATGTACCACAAAAGTACCTGAAGGGGGATCCACTGATTGGTAGTATGCTGTCTGCACAAGCATATGTACAGAACAAAGTTGCCTCTGCAGTTCACATAGCCCTTCCAGTTCATATGCTGATGTCAATACAACGAGAGAATATGTTGTAATGTTTGAAGCTGTATTTATGGCCTTCACTGTCCGTAAATAGGATTCTATCTGTAGATGAAATTTAGGATATGTCATGTTCTATGTGCTAAATTGTTAATGCAAAAGAAACTCCAGCAAACTCACGTTTTCACATTCTTTGCTATCCAAGACAAAGAAGGAGAGGCTAAAGCCTGCAAAACATGGAATGGTTGTTTTGATGTCTTCATAAGTAATTGATGAAATACATTTTGGTAGAAGGACAGTTGAGTATGTCCTCTCATCTGACCACACAATAAGTGATTGTGCACTAATATCTGAGGGGCTTGAATGAGCTGTTTTCGATCTAAATTGAAATATAAGATACATGTAACATAATGCAATAATTCATTCATGTGGTGTAAATATGTACACACCTAACAGCCCTTGAGCAATAATCAGTAAAAGCAGCTGGGATTGGATTAAAGTTGCACTTCAGAAAAAGGTCGGATAGTAATTTTGCATTGGCAAAATTAGGATATTTCTGTTGTGCCTCTTTCCAGTCTTTAGTGCCAACTAAAGATACAAATGATTCCAAGATTTTTTTCTTTTTTTTTGGTTGAAGCAAGTTGAATTGAGACTTTTAAGCACAGTTTCTCCACTTGCACATTTTTCTAACATTTCCGTACATTCTGTCTCACTGAATCCACGCAGACCACGAAAGTTGCTTCCTTTGCAGTCCACCTTTGGTGCTGCAATTCCTTTGACTTTGATCTTCTCAAATGCTGTTACAATAACAATTCATAGTTTTTGTTGCTCAAAGTGGAGAGCATGAATACCATGTTGTCCTCCAACTGCTTCTTCTACCAGATAAAAAAAATTGTGGACACATTTTAAATCATACATGTAGCTACAATACAACTTACAGTCATCATAAGTGTGCTAGCACACGAACTTTTCCATTTGCTGTTTTTTTCTGGAGGTTCTTCTGTTAACGATTTTTTTGCTATAGCATACAGCCATAATCTACAAAGGTGAACCTTAGTGCAGAAATTATTTATATAAGTACAAGGAAAATACACCATGAATTTTATACAATGTACCTTGTCCTGTGTTGTCATTTTACAAGTGAAATCAGTTGCACGATTATGCCGAAGGGCTAAATGCTGTGCCTGTTCATCGGTCATACGAGAATACACACTCACTCGCCGTGATGAGAACTGAGGGTCTTGTCTCAAATTGTCGTTTTCATTTAACAATTGTTGCAGAGCTATTCTCGAATGATTTCCTCCAATGGTTTCATATGTGAAAGCTTCTGGATGTTTAGAATCAAATTGTTCGTCATCCCTTAGCCTAACAATTGCAATCATTGGGGCAACGTGACTTGTTCTGTTTTCAAGCATCTCCAACTTTAAACTGGCTACAAAGTGTTCATCAGGATCACGAATGCTGCACTCCTTCCTTGGTGACAATAGGCAGCTAATAGGTAAGGCATAGTTTCCTGTAGAATAATTGGTATAATGATTAATGCAAGGCTAGTATGCATATGGGTGTTTTGGTGTGTGACAGTGGGGATGTAGATGGTGTGACAGTGGGGATTGATATGGTGTGTGATGGTGGGTATGTAAATAGTGTGTGTGACAGGATGGACATGTACATAGTACTAGTGTGCATGACAGTTTAGATGCAAACGGTGTGTGTGACAGTGGGGATGTAGATGGTACATGTATGTGAGTGGGATGTTCATGGTGTGTGTAACAGTCAGATGTTCATGGTGTGTGAAGATGTATATGGTGTAGATGGTGTGTGTGACAGTGGGAATGTAAATGGTGTGACAGTGGGATGTAATGATGTGTGAAATTGGTGTGTAGGAGGTTGTACATGGTGTGAGAGTGGGTGTGACAGTGGGGATGACATGGTGTGTGGCATTGGGGTGTGTACATGGCGTAGATGGGGTGTGAGAATGGGTGTGACAGAGGGATGTACATAGTGTGTGACACTGTGGATGTACAGATGGTGTGTACTTGTGTGAGGAGGCACGTGTCACAGTCGTGTGTGTGACAGTGGGATCGATGTACATGCTGTGTGTGTGACAGTGGGGATGTACACTGGTAGGATGTTCATAGTGTGTGACAGAGGGTGTGGATGGTGTGTGTGACAGTGCACACTGTAAAAAAATGGTTGCTAAGGCAAACCAAAGTTGATTTACATTGTGTAGACAACATGTGAAACCTTAAATATCACACTAAAATTAAATTGGTTGTCACTATATTTAAATTGGCTGATATGTCAAACCAAAATTTGGTTTCACGTGTTGACCACACAGTGTAAACCAACTTGGTTTGCCCTAGCAACCATTTTATTTACAGTGTGCATGCATGCATGCATGCATGGGGATGTTTATGGTGTGTATGATATACAAGGTGTTTGTGACACTGATATGTGTGAAAGTGGGGATGGACATGGTAGGATGTTCATAGTAATGTACATGTTGCCTGTGAATGGGGATGTAGATGGGACGTGTGTGTGTGTGTGTGTGACAATGACGTGTACACAATGGGGTGTACATGGTGTGTGACAGTGGGATGTTCATGGTGTGTGTGAGAGTTCAATGGTGTAGATGGTAGTGGGGATGTACATGGTGTGCATATATGACATATGTGACAGTTTCTGAGAAAATTGTCCCTTGCATATACAATTTTATATAATAATACAGGGTGTGTGGGACTAATGCGCACATTGTATACATACCGAGAAAGCAGGATTCAAGTCCTTTGTCAAAATGATCAGGCATATCAACTTCTGTGTCAATTTTCCTCCGTTTTGGTTGCAATGATGATGCACCAACAGTACATTGATCTTCTCGTTGGCTACTTCCTGATTGTTTGGATGGGCTTGGTCTCATAACTAAAATAAAATACGATCATTTAAGGAGCCGTATGACTATATATGTACCTTTAGATGGAACACCGGTAGCGAATCTTCCGTCCGAAGATATATGAGGTTTCACTTTATTCTGCCAAATTTGTACGAAATTGGAAGTCGTTCCAGCTCGTTCAAAAAGTTTAGAGAAGTCATTGTCCGACGAGTCAAACGTCTCAGGTGATAGTTGTCTCGCTGGTGAGGTACCAGAAAGAGATTTGAACTACAAAAAGAAATAATAGCACGATATTAAACCATTGAGCAATCGCGGTGCGGTTTTGATACGAATAACACTTACAACCAAGAGTAGGACTTCTCAGCTTTTTAAAAGTCTTTCACGTCGATCACGGCACCTACGTACGGACGATTTCCTTCTTTATAGTTGCCTTCTGCTCTCATTCTTTCACCTCTCTTGATTAAAACTACAAATCCATCGCCGTCAACTCTTAAGCATCACAAGGACATTTCACAAACTCTTAGCGCGAAAATGATGAGAAATGAAATGAATTTCAGCCGGCGCACGGAACATCTATTAAGTTGCAGCTGGCTACAACTACGTGATGGATTCGCCAATACCTGATCGTTGGGTGTACTCCCCAACACTCCCTGACTGTGACAGCAATTGTTCGTCAGTGGTTTACTTCAGTGATCTCAGCAGCAATAGTTCGTCAGTCGTTCACTTTAGTGACATCAGCAGCAACTGCTCGTCAGTAGTGCATTTCAGTGACGTCGACCTCTCTGAATCAACGTCTAAAGAATTATCGTTCTCTATTTCCCACGGCGATTCACAAATCAACAGTTCGTCTTACACTACTTGCAGTCAACAGCAATCAAGAGTTTCTGAAGGTATTTTCCATACTGGCTATTCGATTTGAATGTGCCTTGAAGTTAATCCCTTGTATTGCAACAGAAATCGATTCGGACCTTTCATTGGGGAACCTAGAAGCAAGCGAAGGTGATGATACGTGTAAACAAGGTACTCGTTAACTGAATTACGTTCTTATGATGCAAGTGTAGAAGGCGCATTTGGTACGTCGTCCCTACATGTACCTAGTTGGGAGTAGCCCGACGGCCCACAGACCTTCGCGTATTGGCGGAAGCCAATACGCGAAGGTCGGGCTACGCCCAACTAGTCCCTACCAGTATCCTGCATAGTCTCGTACCCAGACCTAAATGTGCGTAACGATTGATCAGCGAGACATCATGATGTCGTAATGATGAGCATCATTACGCACATTTCATTTTGGGTCTGGGTACGGGACAATAAATGGATGCGTAACGATTAATTAGCGAGATATCGTGACGTCATACTGTAAACGCATTACGCACATTTCATTTGGGTCTGGGTACGAGACAATATAATGGCATTATCCCATGTAGATTATGTGCAGTGGGACGTATTTGATGTGATGAAGCTGAATGGCTGTGCAGAAAAATGTGGAGAGGCAATTCGTCACTTGCTACCAGTTAACTACCACTATTACTTCACAAAGCTACCTAAGTCAGCAAAACGTCAATGGTTATATGACTATTTCCACATACATTCTAGTAATCTTGAGACTACATACAGCATTGGCTCTAACTAAGCAGAGGTTCAGCCTGCCATATAGCTCAGCTAGGACCACAGCCTTATAATGTATGTAATAAAATAATAATAATAATAATAGTACACACCATAGCATAATGTGGATCTTATTTAGAAAATGTCTGAATAGCTTAGTAGAACTCGTGGTTTTTTAGTTGTAAGTTAGTAGAATTGCAGGTTTGTCAATTAATTATCATAAATATTGTTTTGTCAATACAATACAAGGGTTATCAGCAAAGCAGAAAAACATAAATGAATATGTATACATGCATGCACACAAAGCTATAGGCACAAACACAAACACAAACACAGTGCATAATAGAACAATCTGTTTAATTGCATTCAGGTATATTGTGGCAAAAGAACAAAAATTTCTCAAGGAAAAGAGATCACAGCAGTCCAAGACTCAATTCCAGCTGCAGACCAAGTGTTGCAGTCCCCAGATCAGATTTCACTCATGATAACTGAACCAGCCAATGTAACTGCCTCACTCCAGGTGCCAATATTTATAGTGCATGGATAATTTAAGCAGTTGCACATGTGCTGTAATGGAGAAACAATACATGTACATTAAATTAGTACTCAATAGCACTGTAATCAATACTACGCACATACCAAAACATCAAAATACACCATTGTGCACTAAACTTAATGACTCTTGAAATCGTCATTATGTAATAATATTGCATGCCCTGTAATATCAACAGGACTAAATTGCCTGCTTACTATTAGTAATAATTTTTCAAGCCCTGAAACTTCAACAGGACCAAATAGGCAGTACTTAATATTATGTAAAGTATTATGCAAGCCCTGAAATTTCAACTGAACTATAGCCCGCTTACTATTATGCTGACTATTTTGCAAGCCATGAAATTTCTACAGAACCAAAAGCCTAGTTTACTATTATGTAAGGATTTTGCTAGTCCAGAAATTTCAACTGGACCAAATACTACTACATGTACATGTATGTAAAGAATTTGCAAGCCTTGAAATTTCTACAGAACCAATAGCCAGCTAACAATGATAGATTACAGTGTTTATTATAATTTGCAATTCTCATTGTGCAATTTGTACTGAGTGCATTTTTTTTATGTAGGCACTCCCACCTCCCTCCCACCCTTCTCCCATCTCCCTCCCACCTCCCACCTCCCTCCTCTCCTTCCCTCCCACAAGCTGATTTGTAATAATAAGATGTGTGGTCTGATTATATGTCCCTGTGGGCTGATAAGCTGCTCACTTCAGTCTTGATAATAGTTAAGCTCCTCTGTGCAAGCAAACACCTGTGTGTTTGTGTGTGTGTCATGTTTATTGCCCATTAACAATTTACCATATAAATTGTATTGGGCAATTTTATTTACCTCTTTGTCGCTTTCCCTCAATAGGCCGGAGCCCTATCATCCAAGTGACTTCATGTTGAAATAGAGTGAACTATGATATGGTCATCATTAGAAGCTGTATGATTATGTCAGTGTGAAATTATCCTGCATGATATGTGTAGTTTTGATAATGATCCTTTTAACACAACTTCATTGCGATAGAAGCATGTGGATAGCTCTACACTAGACTTCTGTATCATCTGTATTCAAGGGTCCGGACACAAATGGACTCAAGGATGCTTCTAATAATCTGCTACACTGCAAACACATGTACATGGAGATACTGTTAAAGTCACATCAGGGAAGCATAGTATACTGGTGGGGTCTGCACCTCACTCCAATGGCTCCTCCCAATGAGCTGTATATCATGTCATGCCCCCATCATAATCGATCAGGAAGGGACTTTGGATAGCTTAGGAGTAGCTATTTTTAAAAATAGATAGTGGCCTAGCGAGGACACCTTACCTCCTACCATTTTGCTATTAGCTTGTCCCACTTATGCATGGCCATCACAGCCATGCAGGGTGTTATTACATGTATACAGCTGAACATAACAATGATTTGATTGATCTTCTGGGCCATCTGGCTAGGGACCTTCTACCTTCGTGTATGTAATGTGTGATTAGTGCATTTTATAGTAACACAAGCTAATCAAAATAAACAATTATAAATGACACAAATTTGTCCATCAAGTACACAGTTCTACGTCTCTTCAGAGCAGCAAGTTTCTTTAAAAGGAGATGCTGTGGGATATAAGTAATGAAACATTACTAGCACACATCGGTTGGGGGGGGGGGGGGGGGGGGCCCTCAGGACAGAATCAATCTGGAACACACCATTACCCTTAACATAAGAGCACACTGAGATATACCAAAAGTTCTTTCCAGAGGTGTAGGTTGATTTACTGCATTTATGTCCAACTAACTTGAACAACATACATGTACACTCCATACCCTAGAAAAAATTCTTGGAACGTTTTGTCAAGTCTTATCATGACTTGTCAAGACTTACCAAGCTTCACCTCACAAGACTTACTCTAGTTTTGCCAAGTCTTATCAAGACTTACCAAGCATGACTTGCAAGACTTAGCAAAGATTATCATGTCTTATCAAGTCTTATCAAGACTTGACCTGAATTTGGAACAAAGACTTATCAAGACTACCCCAGATCCATGCAGATCATGGTAAGACTTAGCAAGGCATTAATAATGAATTAATCGGCACAGATATAATATTGTAAAACACTAAGGCTAAGAGTCCCTGCACTTCTGGTTGGCTTTTGTTACGAATGTCTTCATGTCCCATTGTTCAGGTCGGTACCGCTTATTCATAATCTCTGGAATAAAATCTTAATAAATACATTTCAAGAAGCAATTCAATCTAACCAATGATCTTAGAAACCTTGGCTTGATCAAGGGCAACCCTGTCACTCTTGCTGCTGTGGAATAGTAGGGACACAGAGAGTTCTTCTTTTGAAAAAAACATATCTAACAAACTGAATCCAAATGTGTATGGATTCTTTGAAGGAATTAGCATCACATTTGTTCCGTTCACCTGCATGTGATCGCAGGCCACATATATGCATGAGTAAAAAGGTTTTTTCCATTACAATACAACTCACTATAACCTCGTTGCTTCCTGTGGTTGCAGGTAGGTTAGTTGCTTGGGTTTGAGATTCTGTATAAAGTAAAGGCATTTCAAAAGGATTACATTGTATCGTACTCTATGGTACCTGCGATGGGAATGTTTTCTGCTGCAGGAGGCAATGTTGGTGTGGACTTTAACAGGTTCAAAATCTCCATCTTGTCACATATTTCAGCTTGTACAGCAGCCATTCCCTCGAGCTTTCCAATAGCCTTTGACACCAGATTCTATAAATAACTAATACATAATAGCATGTTAGCATAATTTTCAATTGAAATACTGTCAGTACGCATTCTGGACTGGTTTCATTCTGAATTAGCATAAAATATGGTTCAGTAAATAACATGCTATACAATATAGTAATTTTTACACACCATTTCACCTCCACTGCCAGGTGATGTGTTGTTGTATTAGATTGAAACTGGTATAAAAATTTTACTCTGCATTATTTACTTTCTCTAGATACATACCTGATGCTGCTTTCATCATTATATCCCTCCTCATTACTTCATCGTCAAGCAAGAATGAATCCTGCACAGCATTGAATGACATATGCATATAATCTATGCCTATCACATTGACAGTTAATTCATACAAGAAACAAACCTTTGGTTTGTCTTGATCAATGTGCCTTTTGCTGCTTGTTGTGGTATCAACCTATTTTGGAGGTACACATATGGTTGTAATATTTCATTCTGATCCATGCTGCAATACTGGACTGAGCTGTTGAGGGAATCTTGGTGGCTTGCTTTGATTTCTAAACAACGTTTATGTTAAACTTGATGAATAATACAGCATGTGATTCCTACTTTGTGCTTGGATGTCATAGGGATCTCCTCTGTAAAGGAATAGAGTATTCATTTATGTATAGTTATTATATATACCTTTGTAAGAAACAAATTGGACTGGGTCATAGAGAAGCTCCGCCCCCTTTGTCAGATTAGAAACAGGCTTCATGTCTTCCTGGGTCACATCGTTGACTTGTGCAAACAAAGTCTCTTCCGTTTGCGAACATTTCAGAACAATTCTTCCTATATATCGTATATGAATTATTTTTGCTACGCGCGTAGTGTATACATTTATTAGTCGTTGCGGTCAATAACACCAAGCTACGTGTTTTGGCGCCAAAACCGATATATCCCGTCATTTCTATCCAGTTCATGTCCAGTTAGCTGTATGCCTGTACATGACTGGGTTCTCTCTACATACACTTGGTAACAATCACTATTTCTTTGAATAATATATACTAGCATACCGCAATAAAAATTAACGCGGTTTGGAGCTCGTCCTTTGCATAATATACCCCAAGTAGCTACATATGTTCCGATCTTGCGCACTGGTCGATCCGGCCACAATTCTCACTCCATGTACGTGTCAATTATTATAGCTAGGCGCGTTACTATATTGCATGCATATGGTGCGCGCCTTACTGTTTTGGTCAAGTAACACTTCTTCACATTCTGACTCAGCCATTTTGGGTGTAGCCTTCCTTTTCCTCTTATATTACCATCTCCAGACATATCTTGAACCTGTAGCTGTAAGTGATCGCCACGTGCTGATCGATACTTAAAAATGTATTGTTTTATATACGGCAAATTGAATATATTTATTCACACTGCAATGGAAACAATTGCAACGGTGGTGAAATCGCGTGGAAAGTATCGCAAGTATCTTAAAGACTCTTTGGCTACTGTTCCGAGAACAACTTCCTGGAGACATCGGAAGAACTCACAGAAGTATTCAAGAAAAACGTTTCAGTTTTTGGATGGTTAATTGCATGTCAGTGCAGTTCATGTGTATAGAAGGCTAAATTATAAGGCCAGCATAGGTCGATCATCATCCTGCTGATTTAACACAAGTAAAATCTCCGAATGCAGGTTACTGCACAATCAATGGACCTTTTGCCTTTGACGTCACGCATGAATTTCATGGAACATGGAATAACTGTACAGAGGTGTGAGTGATAAACTTGCCCCACGCTCATGCAAGCCTCAAGGCCGCGCCGGCATACATGCAATATGCATGCGGCGACTTCCTGCCGACTTGTCATAATTCTGATGCACGGTTTAGTGAACTTTTAGCCATATTAATTCGAGTTGCATGCAACAAGTCGGCAGCCGGCCAGGAGACTCCAGCCGACTTGTTGCATGCAACTGGAATGAATAGAGGTAGAAGTTCAGTAAACCATCAGTAAACTAATACGGAACTTTTACCCATATTTATTCGACAACAAGTCGGCATGCTTTATGCAGGCCTTAATTAAAATGACGCGTACATGTACGTATATCTATAAATTAAATTCATACACACGTAATCTTGGCAGGATTAATAAAGTCTTGGCAAGATGCGCAAAATCTTGACAAGATCTTACAAGAACACGTTAAGACTTGACAGTACGTGACAAGAATTTTTTCTAGGGTATGCTTTTTGGGGGGTCCCATGGCATATTCTTTTAGTGCATTGGTTGAGTACTGAGGTTCTTCAACTGTGATGAGGGTTCAGGGAAGGCTTAAATGATAAATGGTTTATAATGATTACGTACAAACCCCGCTCCAGCTATCCGTGATCGCAGACAATTGCTTTTGCACAACATTCAATTATGTACGGTAATTTTGTCTGCAAATGCAGACCATGGTAATTTATCGGTTAAGGTGGAGCCATGGTATGAGAGGCTGTGCATTTCAATAACATAGGGCTAGTCCCCATTACAAACAATCACCATGTGCAGTGCACAGATCTATTTAGGACCATGGAGGAGGGGAGGGGATTGAAGGGAGGGGGTGGAAGTGAGGGGATATCAGGGAGATAGCAGGAGGGAGGGAGGGATGTGAGAGATGGGAGAGAGAGGAGGGATGGAAGGGAGATAGGAGCAGTGAGAGAGACGAAGGGATGGCAGGGAGAGATCCCCCCCCCCCCCCCCCCCCCCCCCGCCCCCCCAGTGAAAGTCCCACAGTGCATTATGTTCATATGCACAAGACAACTGCATACACACTAGCCTCTTCACATGCAGTCAGCCACACCCAGGGCCGGTGAGGGGGGGGGGAGTAAGCGGGATTACCTACCCGGGGCCTCAAGGTATAATAGGGGCTCCATGGTCCAAAATTGTATTGTATTATGGCTAAACAGTGGTACGCAGTTTAAACGTACATGTACTACGGATGTATAAAACTTGTGTTTGGCAAATGTCAAGGGGACCCCCCTCCCCCCTCTCAATGTCAAGGGGGACCCCCTGCTCGTATTTCCAGGGTCTATGGGGCCCCTGGCCATATTTAAACATTCATAGTGTGATTACACATATGTACATACACACACACCAGATGTACTGACAATGCTGAGCTTCAGTTCGCAGTTTTTCACTTTGTGACATGCAAACTTAAGGTATGCAGCAAAGTAGGACTGTCAAACATATATGCGAGGTTGAACATGACTCTGGTCAGAACCAATGCAAGGGCCTTGCTAAGCAGAGGTTGATTGTAGTAAAATGACCACTAGTTCGTTAGTATTATTATTACTTGTCAATGTATGTGTTTTAGTGTACATGTATCTTATTTGAATTTAATAATGATAATAATTTATGTGCACATAGTATACACAACGGAAATGCCTGCGGCCAAATGTGTGTGCTTCTGTGTGTAGATCTATGCATATAATACAATCCGTATATATAATTATAATATATATGGGACAGTCTCCGCGAAAAGGGACCTTAGAGATTAAAATAAAATGTTATAAAATTTCCTCACGTTTGAATCACTATTGCGTCCGAACCGTTAAAGCTATCCACTTCCTATTTTCAACACTTCTTACTATACCATTTCTCTATGGTAAAATATTTTTAAGGGCCTTGAATATGCTCCATACCAGTATTGCAACGTTCGATACCCCACCGGGTTCAAACCCGCCATAACTTTCTGTAGGAATAATGAAATCGCTTCAAATTCGGTTCGTATGTAGAGAGGTCCTTTACCTATCGATTTGCTCTGTTCGTTAATTTTTATGCCATCCGTTACGGAGATACAGTTGAACAAACTACGTGCACGATTTCCCGCTTGATTCGCGCCGATGTTATAATCCCCGCCTCCCCATACATCGAGCGGGACGCTATTTGTCCAAATCATTGGCGCGAATCGAGCGCGAAAATGTGCGCATTGTTTGTTCAACTGTATCTCCGTGACGGATGTTTAAAAATTAACGAACAGAACAAATCGATAGGTAAAGGACCTCTCTACCTACAAACCAAATTTGAAGCGATTTCATTATTCCTACGGAAAGTTATGGCGGGTTTGTACCCGGTGGGGTATCGAATGTTGCAATTCTGACACTGAGCAAGTGCAAGACTCCAAAAATGATGTAGTAAGAAGTGTTGAAAATAGGAAGTTGATAGACTAAACCGTTCGAAAGTTAGAATGATTCAAACGCGAGGAAATTTTATAACATTTTATTTTAATCTCTAAGGTCCCTTTTCGCGGAGACTGTCCCATATGCTGTCATTTCATTTGCTATATATTTGACTGAACTTAACTGCCGTATTTTTATCATCAATATAATATTTATGTCAAATGCTATTTGAAACTACCTCTCCTTTGCATGTATATCGTTGGCAATATAATTATAATTATAATATAATTATTGGAGTGCGCCTGGGCCATATATTATAAGATCTTGGGGGCCGTTCATAAATTACGTCACGCAAAAGGGGGGGGGGGGGGGGTCTGAACAATTGTGACGGTTTGTGACGGGGGGGGGGAGGGGGGGGGGGTTTAGGCTGGCGTGATGTCACATTTTGAATTAAAATTCATTGTCGTGGTCTATGATGCACGATGGTGTTTAGCGGTTACTAAAATTGATTCATGTCGTGGGAAATATTGATCTACGCGCTCGATGATGGCAGGCAGTCCACTTGCATTTGCTTTTTCGGCCGGTCGTGCAAGATCTGCTCTCTCTCTATTTCGCTTTAAACGTGATGCTGCAGAAACATATGGTGATTCACAAGCAAGACAAGCCAAATAAGAGCTAGTTGCTGCCTAGTTGGGCATTGCCTGACTACCGGCGCGTTTGACCAAACCGAATAATTATTACATTAGAATCACGCGCATCAAGTTGCTGCCCTATCTGAGGCACAGAGATGAGATAAAGTTGACTGCCTGAAACAGGCTACACTAGACAAAAAGTAGTAATTTCAGATAATTTCAGATTGCATTATATTTGGCATTTCATGTACTTTTCCAGTAGCTGTGAAAATGTGACTTTGAAAACGCATTGAAATCCATAGGAAATTAGACTTAGCGTGCACAGGTTTCATTTGGATTGAAAACACGAGATTTTATGTGATTTTGTCAGTGCGTGAAATTAGAGATAATAGTTAATTTCATTCAATACATGCGTTTCTATATGCTAAAATGTGTAGGAAACTAACACTACAGGGACAGGAATTTCAGGAATAAACTATATATATACAAGCGGGAGATGAGGCGTGTCTACATATACATGTATAATATGACAGTATATATTTTCTACATGAAAAATACACATAACCAACATATATCATGTTACAATAATGCTGTTGCTTTTAAACTGGTATAAATTAGTTATAACATCGTTATATCACATCTTCATTCTACAATAGGCACTACAACAAGAGCAGGTTGACCAAAATGTTTCTGTATACAATAGGCACATCTACTTATCAAGCAGTTCAAAGGTACAAAATAGTGCCTTCCGTTGCTTTCAAATGTATCGCAATTCCATATTTCTGCTGGTTTCCCAATACGGTTGAACAATGGGTGCTGGCAGTACCATGATACAACTGCAAATATACATGAGGTACATGTAGAACTCTTATCCAAAGTGAAAGACACCTTTGCAAAGTAATGAATTTTCACAGACCGTAATTGGACATCATAAAATAAAGGTGTAGGAGGGCTACCAAACAAATTATTTTTCCATTCAGCAATAGCCACATATTGACTGCTTCTTTTATTCATAAATGAGTTGAATCTTTTTTCATTATACTGAATGTGAGAATATTTATAAAAAGTAGAACACACTTCAATTGCTGTTGCTGAAGATGGGGAGGAAGTTGGCTCTACCATAGCTATTATTTGCTGCAACTCCTGCTGTTCATCACTCATTAGAAGACAACGCCAACATGTAGATGGTAGTTGCTTCATGTCAGTTGAGATTGCAGAGTCATTGAAATTAAATAAAGCCAAATTTCCTTCACATGTTAATGCATGACCATCTCTTATAAATCTTTTCATCAACTGCAATTCAATGTTTTTATTGTTATTAGGTTGAGATCCCAAAATTCCATTATATCTTTCATATGAGAATAACCAGTAAGAGTGTACAGGGCCATAGTCCAGTAGCATATCTTTATAATGACAATGCATGTGCATATTTGGAGTTATCGATTCCTTTCCATATTGTTGCTCGACAAGTTGGCAGTATCTAACTAAATATGAATCTGCTCTTTCAATATCTTCAATGCTCAATTCTTTTTGACACAAAATCCTACAGGCCAGAACAAACACACGCCAACAAGTCATATCAGTTTCTGGAAGAATGGTGAATAAAGCAGGTATGGAATATAGAGTAACCCAGTTCTTTAATTGGTCTGCTGTTAATGCTGTAAATGAACTCTCCACTTTACAGGAAATTTTGCTCACTTCAGAAGGCACACATATCACATCAATATTGTTTTGCAATTCAATCAACTGTTTTTGATTAATAATATTTTTTGCCAGCCATACATTTTTCATAATATGCTTTGCAGTGCCCAGATAAAAATTGTGCATAGCATCAATAATACACATTCGTACTGGGTCAAAATAAGGCAACTCAAGTAGAACAGAATAGCGACACCCATATAAACTTTCCAATTGTTGCTGCTGAGTCTTGTTAGGTGCTGCTTTCACTAATTCAACATGTTGCCGATGCTGTGTATTAGAGCGACTTTCCCAGCTATCTCTATCAAAACCTGAGTAATCTTTACTCCCAACACCACCAAGAAATTTTTTCATACATTTAGAACAACCACAAGTAGCTGAGTGGCCAAGGAATCCACATAACTTCTTACTAGCTGGAAGGTCACAAGCAGCACATAATAATACACACTTCACTGTCTGTGGTTCAATCTTGGAATGAACTTTCATGGACACTCCTGTCCATAATAAGTTTAGTTCCTTAACCAGTGGTTGGAGAAATGAGTTGATATTCAACTTTGGCTCTTTAGGTCCAGGAATTAGACCAATAAGCATCACATTGTACCGTTTGTATCGCACATTCCTTGGTAAGTTCAAAATAGTTAAGTAAATAGCACCTACCGACCATGGAGTGTGGGTGTAGGGTTGAAACCAATCTACATTAATACTCAATGCTAGATGATATGGATTTGATAAAAATGGTTGAAAGAAATCTTTCCAAACTTGCCCATTGTATACATCACTCAATAAATTAGATTCTGAAGTAAATGATCTCCATTGTTCACATTGTGCTGCAAATCCTGGAGTATTATATCTATTCTTGAGTTGTTCTATAAGACTTTGGTAACAATAAACTTTGTAAGGATATAACAGTTTTTTCCCAGTAGATATCTCCACAGTTTTTAATAACAAAGTATTGCAATGCTGAGATCTAACAAACTGCTTGAACATGCAGTACTTACTCCTTCTGTTAAAATGCAGTCCTCAAATGAATATACACAATTACATTTTATACACACTACAAGTTTGTCAAATTTCTCTTTGTATTGCATGATTTTTTTAATGCCATATATAGATTCTGGGAAATAAGGAAGTTCAATGTTGAACAAATTCTTAAGGGTGCCAAAAAACACAGTGAGACATTTTAAAAGATAGGTAACTGCTGCATCAGATATATAGTATATCGCTTGAAAGCGACAAAGTGATTGAACCAGTGCGTCCATCAATAAATTAGAGTCACTTTTTGGTTTCTCCTGATATTCTGCTATATTGGTAGTATCAAATGCACTCTCCATGTCATCATCAACTTGATGAAATGATTCAACTTCATCATCATTATTATTCCATATTTCCTGCCCATCTAAATGAATATTTACATTCACAACAGCATATTAACTACCTTTTTACATACCTAACGACAGAATTGCATCATGCTCATTTTCAGCATTATCATCGTGTTCACAGTTTTCATCAATACTTTGACATGTAGGTGTTTCTTCACTCACTTCATTCAAATCTGTTTTTTCACAATCCTCATTTTTTTCCTCATGGAAAGAGTTGTGAGCATCATCAACATATGAGTCCTCACAGTAGTAGTATTCAGATTATATATTCAAGAGAATAATTTAACCAAGGAATATTAATAACACAAATTAATACCTACACCTAAATTATATTTAAAACTACCATATTACGTTTTTTTACTCTGCTCCAGTTTCATATACTTACATATTGTATATACAGCAGCAAATAATTACAACAAAGGGTGCATGTATAATTGAATTTGAGGCAGTTAAAAGTGCACGACTGAAACGAGAGGTACTAACCTTGTTGAACAAAAGCTGAATACTCTTCGTCCGTATCAAACAAGCTAATGTCAAAAGATTGGTCATCGGCAGAAGTACATTGTCTTTTTATCCATTGTTCCGTGTTTGTACCATAGTACAATCGCCTGTGAACACTGTATGTCCTGTGTGATACCATGCAATGGCAATGAGGACATAAACAGTAACCTGTTGGACAAGAATTCGCGATCGAAGCCATTTGTTTATCGGAAGCAATTGCATGATAGTTAACCCATTCGCTACCAATTAACACTTGCCATGTGATAATAATGGCTGCCGAATTCGAGGTGGTGATGATGGCTTACCCGATGATGAGCCTTGTTTCTCGAATGGAAATACGGACCAACATGTGGGCCAAGTTGCGGAGCAAGAGCGAATTAATGGTACTGTTGCCGCTGATCATAGGCGTCCGCTCATTTATTTCCAGGGGTGGGCAACGTAGAACCGAGTTGGGGGGGGGGGGGGGGGGGGGGCGGAAGCTCTCGGTGCAGTCAAACATTTATGCATGCATGACTCCAAAATCTCACAGTTTCAGAACAAAATTCGTGCTTCCGACAGCACTATATACAGGTGTACGATTTCGAGGCGAGGGGGGGGGGGGGGGGGGGGATCGATTAAGTGATCGGCAAGAGATATTCCCCCCCCCCCCCCCCCCCCCCCCCAGCGCTGTAGGCTCACCCATAGGGGTCTGGGGCGGAGCCCCAGCCGCTTTGCAACTTACACAGTTTTTAAGCCACAATACATAGCATAATATGCTAAAAACAAAGAGAATCGCGAGACTTTCCTGTAGTCTTGCAAGGCATCGTTATTGAACGGCACACCCACTCAACGATCGATACACAATGGACTGGGGACCACGAGTGGTGCCTTACAAATTTATAACGAATTAGGTCATAGATAGTATACTAATATAGTAAAATGTTATGAATATTAATTAGTTATATGAATATTAATTAGTTGGGGTACGCAAGGGGGGGCAAATGCCCCCCCTTGCCCCATCGAGCGGACGCCTATGCGCTGATCATGAGGAACCCACAGCGACCGAGAAAATCTTGCAGCTGCTTATGGAGAAAGTAGAGAAAAACGAGAAAACTATCAAAGAATTATCGGAACGGTAAATGCAAATGATGCACTAAAGCTCGTTGTATAAACGCGGTCAATTTTATATAGTATTCTCACGCCGTCATCTTCATCAAATGCAAGCTCTAGCGATAGTGGCACTAAGAAACGAAGCTCGACACCGTTACTAGTGAAGGTATATGTATGTACATACATGTATTTTGTATGTTATGTGCACGGTTACTTAGCATGAATTGCGAAAGATATATTGTACTCTGTTGCAAGACAAAGAGAACTTCTCTGGATGGTCACTCTCATTGGGGTAAATCATTATCACATATTCAAGGGCTTGCTTATTTACAACATGCATCTGTATTATCTTTAGATCTACCTTCACCTCCCCTGAAAATGTGGCTGTTGTGGATAAATTGGTTAAAGAAATAAAGTGCAACAATCCATCATTTGAGATTTCTGATATCAAAGGTATATAAATTTATAATTAAATGTGCATGTATGTGTAAATTTGTCACTTTAATGTCATCCATGATAGCAGCTGCGTATAGGTTTTACAGGACTAAAAGCCAGCAGGAGTCACTTAAACGACAAGGGAAGTCAGAACAAAGGAAGATTTTGTGTCGAAGATATGAAAGAATTGTGCGGGTAGGTCTAGATTTGGCTGACCATATGCATGCATGATTGTGGTAAAATCTATTATTAGAAACGCAAACAGCGAGAAGTTGCATTGATGAAAAATCCAAAAGTAACAAAAGAAAAAAGAGATAAGTGGGTGCAAGTGATGCAAAATGTTTTGATGTCATCAGAAGAGAGTTGTGATGATGGTGATACCATTATTGTTCACCCTTTGCCTTGGCGATCGGAATGTGTAACACGAATGTTTCACGGAATTGATAAATACCTCCTTGAAAAGAAATCTCCACAGGCCAAGCGACAGCAGGTGCACAGAATAGAGGGCGTGCTATCAACAAGGACAGCACCAGACAACTCAAATGGTCATATACCAGGATGGGCACTGAAATGACCAAATAGTAAAGAGCTGTGAACAGTGTAATATATAGCGTTGCTGAATGTATCCATGAGATGTGCATTCATATGTACATATAGCAGCTGCACCCCGCACACACATATATATGCAATGTATTTTGTGCTGTATGCATTGCTAGAACTGATACCCTTTTGTACATGTACAACAGTGCATTATGTACATGTGTGCATTTATGTACATGTATTTTGATTTGCTTCAATTCATTAAATTTTTATTACCCACAGTTATACATGTATAATTATAGTTCAATAAAATAACTTAAAAACATGAGAACAGAATTAAACATCAAATATAGTACAGCTGTAAATGTGGATTTCGGACTCAGTAAACCACAGCTTTCGAGCAGTAGGAAACACGGTGTGGAATGCGTGACGAAACGGTCCATTAATTAGGCCTATCCTCCTCTAGCCTGCAAAATGGAAATGTGATTTAGTGTGCAGAACAAAATGCTGTCATAACATGAAATTTCGTGCACAAAATCTACAACACTAAATTCAACTTTTTTGTCCAGTGCTAGGCAGTCTGGATTGGTAAAAATCACTTTGACCTCGAAGGAGTTATGCCGGGTAGCCACGCGGCCTATAGAATGAAGAAGACCTTCATGCTTGCGACGATGTATGATATATTATTGACAGTAGTGTGGTCGAATTCAATGAAGTTGCCCGCATGCGAAAACTGTTTCTTTGAGCTTTGCTTGCATTACGGCGCGAAACTGGCCAAATATGCACGCTCGAAGCGATTTATGATTATTCATGAAGGGGGGAGGGGGGGGGGAGCAAATGTGACGTAATTAAGAGGGGGGGGGGGGGGGGAGAGGATTATTGTGACGGTTCCGTGATGGAGGGGGGGGGGGGGGGGGTCCAAAACAGCCTTAATTTGTGTGACGTAATTTATGAACGGCCCCTTGGCCATTATCTTGTCATCATATCTTGGGATCATCTTGGATAAGATCTTGGGCAAGTTCTTGGCAAGATCGTGGCGAGAACTTGGCCGGCATAATCTTGGCATCCCATGGGCAAGGTCTTGGCCAGATCTTGGCAAGTTCTTGGCAAGTTCTTGGCAAGTTCTTGGCAGGAATCTTGCCCAAGAATTCGTTGCTGGGATGTGCAGATGACATGTACTGTGGGGTATTGTCTGGACATACACACACGCATACACAAACAACCAGCTGCACTAGTATAATAATCTGAAGTGATTCTAGATCATATACTCTGTTATCTGCAGACCTATAGTCAGTCAAAAATTACTAGGGCCTAGTAATTGGTGCGCGCTTATTCAAGGTTGAGGTTTTGTCTATAGGTACATATCCGCGGCTCGCTGCTACTAGACTAGTATACAATGCATGCGTGAGTGCAATGACAACGCACCTCGCTTTTTTCAGCGTACGCGTCCTGAACCCTGGCTCAACGAGTCGTTCCCCGGTAGCTCTATATCTGACTCTACATGGATCTGAATTGTACGTATACCGCCATAGCCAGCAAGCTGGTGCTCGAAATAGGTGGATTCCCACACATACATATAGTACTATAGTACTAGTATACACTGCTCCACAATATAAAATTAAAAAATTTCGATTCATTGCGTGTATTTTGTGTCTTTGCAGGCGGTTTATCGCATGGCCCACGTTTCAAATATCTACCGTACGGTCCAAGGAAACCATGATCGCCTACCCACGTTTCGCTGTTTGCACGTCGGGTGTATTGCGGCGGGGATTAATTGTCACACGTATTTGGACGGCTGAACCGCTGTGTATCCGTCTGATTGTAGGTGTGGTCAAATGTCGATTACGTAATGATTTTGCGTCGAAAAATGGACGTGTTTGTAGGAGGCCGGAGGGTGGGGGTTAACCTATGGCATAGCTGCATGTTGATTACATGTACATGACTTATAAGAATACATTACACATTGCCGGGGCCATGGGCATCACGTCCAACATTTAGATTGCACTTGCTCAAAGTCTTTATGAATCAGTATATACCAATTTTTGAGCTATTTACAGTCAGTGCTACATGTAGCTTACATTCCACTCGAGGAAAATCTTGCAAACTGTAGAACACATCTATACCTCGCTATGATTTTTGACCGGCTACACTCAATTATTTGTCAGGTCCAGAACATGCATGTCGTATCTGCCTCACTGTTTAGTCACCTTTAACTTGGCTTTAAGCCTCGTCTCAAAACTGTTGATCTATCTCCTTAAGTATTGTAAACTGTGCCCATTTAAATAGGCAGTACACTGTATGTAAGTGCATATATTTTGAGCCATTACATCTGCAGTGCATGTGTTAAACTGACGTCCACAAGGCGGAGCTTGTGTATTCAATCAGTTGAATTCACTTACATATCGCAAAGGAGTTTGCTGTAGTGCGAATGAATCCAGACAACGAACATTTCTTCAATTGATTCATCATCGATCTTAATTGTTCGTGCATTGATTTGAATGTGCATGTGTGGGGTGGGTGTGGCATAAATTAATCATTAATGGCCTGACCAATCAAGAAAACCTTCCGCCGCCTGTGCAGTACGCACTGAAATTAGTACCTCACAAAACTGACACCTTTTTGTGCGGTAATTAAGGCCACGTGATTTTATATGCCTTATAAGGTCAGACGTGTTTGGGATGCGATTAAACGGGGAACGGAACGCGTAGCGAGAGCGTTTAGACGGCTGTAAAAATTGAAATACGGCCGCTTCAATCCATGCAGGTTTGCTCGGAACGCGTTTCTTAGCGTTGTTTGTAAAACTATAAGGACGTCGACTATAACGCTCAAGAGCATATACTCCTACTCGAATTATAAAAAAGTGTGCACCAACCGGCATAACTAAGCTATAGGTCTAGTTGGGCATAGCCCGACCTTCGCGTATTGGTCGCGATCGGGCTACGCCCAACTACGATTCTGCGTTGTCGCGGGAGTCACTTGGGTGGACCTTTTGTGAAAGCGCTTACTGTCAGTTAATTCGTGACGAGAATAAATGGAAGCGTTTAGAGTGGGCCCAGCATAACGTAAACGACACATTTGACAATGTAATCAGTATTAAATTAAATGCTCGGTGCAGCTCGAAATTTTGCCGCCGTACGATGTGAGAATTTCAAATTTTTTGGATGGAGCTAGTGCCTAATTTCCACGCTTTCAATGAGATAGACAGACGTGCTGTACCTTGTCCTGGGGTTATCTAATCCTCCCATATGAGCTTTGCAGTGGCGGATCCAGGATTGTCAGTTATGGGGGCGTGTTAAGCAGAGGATTCAAAAGGGGTGGGTGTGGGAGGGGGCAACTCCAGCTAGGGGGTATGGGGGAGAGCTGTAAGCTTCCCCGTTGGGGTCTGGGGCGAAGTCCCAGAAGCTTTTCAAGTTTCGCATTACTAACCTTCAGAAGGATAAGAATTTCTCATACTTTTTCCTCCGTACCAAATCGAAACATAAACAGCGGACGCATGCACACACGCATTTTTATTTTGTAAATTTAAACGAAAAACAGAAAGTCATTGAAAAAAATGAGGAAATGTGTATAACTAATGTTTGGCTTTATGCCAGTGGGTTGAGCAATATCATTTTTCTTGGATGTCATTTAGCACTGATACTTGTCTATAATACTCTCGATATCCAATTCAGTCTAAATTATAGTGCTCGTACATCAATATAAGTGCATGCATTAAATCTATCTTCTCCCATTGTGCTTCGAGACACATTTTGATAAATTTCAATGAGGAGTTTGCATGCTCCCTCAACACCACTAGCTGATACTGAAGTCAAAAGCAGAAGGTGAATTATTTTAGTGATGTTTGGATACATCAATGGGCATGCTCTTCTGTCTGCGATGATTTCTGCCAGTGTACTGGGCTTATCAGCTTGGCTTCTCCACATATATGCCCAAAGAGATAACTCCTGTTCAAGGGAATTTAGAGAAGGTAGATCGTCCACGTAGTATTCTAAATCAGAACTACCGAGTGGGTGCTGTTCAATATTGGATGGAATAAGACGCAGCCCCCGAACTGCCTGTCTTGAAAACCGGGAATGAAAGGTCTCCGAAGCGCATATTCAGTTGCTGAATTAGAGCTAGATATTAGAGTACTACTCTAATATCCATGATTAGAGAATCAAGAAATGGAAGATAGACGGCCAATCTATAATATTCTTTTGGTGTTTCCGCCGGTGCATAGCTCGATCATTTTAGTCATCCTTGCAAACACTATCATACTCTGCCTCATCATATCTGCTATTTGAAAGTACAGTCTTTAAATCTCAACGGCCCATAGCCTTCCACAACATCCATCTGGCGCCTATACATAAACGTGTCAACTGGCATGTACACTGATCAATCAATACTTGCATTGGTGGACCGGTGTCACAGGCATGTGGGTCCCCCCCTATTTTGGGTCCGGGGGGACCCATATGCCTAGGCAACTGGGTCCCTCCCCCCCCCCCCCCCCCCCCCCCCCCCCCCCCCCCCCGGACCCAGTTGCCTAGGCATATGGGTCCGGGTAATTATTTGTACATCCAGGCATCTTGGTCCGGGTAGGGGGCGGAGGGGGGGGGGGGGACCGAGTTTCCTGATGCGTTTTATTTACTGGCACCGGCCGGTTTTGATACGATAGACACATTTGTTGTTACTTTCTCAACGGTAAGTTATCGTCCGTCAGCCGTTGCTCATTGTAACAGCCACTCGGCTTGCCATGGCCATCTGTGTTTCTCTGCCGAAAAGTAAGGTCACTGCTGATCTTTTTGGCAGACCTAGTCTGGTGCTAACTCATAGCATAGCAAGAGCTATTTTGACGAGAAGTCTGCCCCAGTCATTTGAGTAGCCTATGTCTGAAACATTAGTTATAGGCTTAGGTACTTTGTACGTAGTAGGGTGGGGGGGGGGGGGGGGGGAGGGACTTATTTTACTTTTTTTTTAATCTCTTGTTTCTACCACTCTGAAAATATGTACTGGGTCACACTGAATGTGAAAATAAATTTCAAACAATTTTTAAACCCTCACAACCCCCTTGTACATACCCCTTGAAGTTCTTGCATATATCGTGAATGAATAAAACAGAGGATGGCATGAGTAGAAACAAGGTCTAAAGGGGGAATGCCTTGGAGGTGTAGGCTACTGTAAATCAGGTGATCTTACTCATGGTGCTTTGCCAAAAAAAAGACTGTTGCTTTTTGTGCATTAATACATCATGTACTTAGTTGAGCTATTTGTGATATATTACTAGTGCAATGTACTCCTGCTTTTCAACTACCTTCTATCTCTTGCCTGCTAGAACTGAATGCTGTAAGCTCCTAAATTTGGACAAGGCTGCATTTAACTTCGCCACTGATAGTCAATTATATGCATTCTAGGTATGCTTTTGAAATTTGATGGGGTATATAGAAGCAATGTATTAATACTCTTTTTTTCACATTCAGTGTGACACAGTACATATTATCAGATGGTAGAAAAGGAAAATAAAAAATAACACACACACACACACACACACACACACACACACACACCTATACCTAGTCATGTTTTTATGTGATGTTGTGCTTATCAACTCAATCGTGTCAATTTTTTTGGCTAGATTTTCATACTGAGAAAGACTGCTCTTTTAAGAGAGGGAATGCATTCAAGTTCCCAGGTCAGAGTGGACCAACAACATATGGGTAGATTCTCTTGTTTTGTTATGTGAGAGTGTGCTTTCAATACCTACATCTATACAGTTAAGTAATCTTGCACAGCATGATTGTAGGTATGAAAACTCTGTGCTAAATAAGGTGTGCTATTAAAATGTAATATTGTGTGTATGTTTTAGATAATGGGGAAGATTGCAGTTTTATACAAAGGTGTGCTTTGCATCATGATGTTGGATCATAGTGTGTGCTGTTGCTTAAATGTGTCTGCTTTAACAGATGTTTGGGTTTGGTTCTTATGCGGCTATAGCATCTCAACAAAAGTTAGAAAGAGCACCAGTACATATAATCTTGATGCTGACCAAAGTGTTGGCTTTATAAATTTTAAGAGGATCAAAGCAGTGAATTACATGCAGCTTCATCAACACAAGTTAAATGTGCAGCACATTATATAATTGATAATAGTTACCACATTCCAAGGTAGCCAAAATGTGTAAAACCTCAATTTTGCCTGTTGCAAAATTGCAAATCTAACCTGATCTAGAGAAACTCGTTTATGCATGGGTGGACCATTTGTGTTGCTTTCATTACGCAATTTTTTTTTGTGCTCTTGCCAATGCCTAAATGAAAGAAAGATTAATATATTACTAGTACACAAACCTAATTCCTTATTTAACTTTTACTGCTATATGGTGCCATAGGTGGTGTATATACCTATGTACATGTATACATCCGTGTTTTGTAAAACTTCAAGGGTACTGTACAGGGGGGTTACTCTTAGAATAAAAATTTATGTTTTCCTATGTTTCTTAATGCCCTCCATATTCTGAGAGGGGTAGAAACCAAAGTCATACCTAAGACCCCCGTCTGTTTAATAAGTAGTTATTATTTAGTGTGTTATTATTGTGTATTATGATAATATATACTTGCAATTAAAAAAGTTGTGCATATAGAATAGGTCATGTTCAAGTAGTACACAACTGTTTCTTTGTATCATACAGGGCTTAATGATTGACCTATCGATCGCAATGTAATTTTGAGACACGCTAGGAAACTTTCTTCACTGCATCAGTCTGCATGTGCTCAGCCGGGTAATACATACATCTGTCAAAACATAGGCTTCCGCTCATTTGTATCCAGGCTCAGGAGGCAACGTAGATTATTAACATCAGCCAGCCCTCCCGCGGAAGCTTTCAGTGCAGTGCATGAAATATTTCTACATGAAAGCTACATGCAGTTTCAGAGCAAAATCAGTGCTTCCGACAGCACTATAATAAGTACACAGTTTTGAAGTCACAAGCAAGCCATCGTTAATCAGACGTTACTGAACCACTCAACGAGGTATATAATGCAATGGACGGGGAATCACTCGTAGTCCCCATGCATATATAGATTGTCGTGCCGTTCAATAACAAGGCAGGTACTCAATGCAATCGGTTGTTAACCGGTATAATGCTATGGATATTAATTAGCTGGGGTACGCAGGGCCGGAGGGGAAAGGGGGGGAGGGGGGGGGGGGGGGTAGGGTGGACATACTCCCATGCACCTCCACCTCCCCCTTCCCCTTGCGCCTCATCGAGCGAACGCCTATGGTCACGAAGCACATATGCTTTCTCTGTAAAATGTTTATATATAAGTATATTTTGCTAACAGGCAGCTCGGTCTGGGGGGGACCAGGTTGCCTAGGCATTTGGGTCCGGGATAATTTATTTTTTGCATCTAGGCATATATAGGTCCGGGGGGACCCACATGCCTAGGCAACTGGATCCGGGGGGGACCCAGTTGCCTAGGCATATGGGTCCCCCCGGACCCAAAATGGGGGGGGGGGGGGGGGGGGACCCGTATGCCTGTGACACCAGCCTCCGATTAAACGATACGCGCTTTCGCGGCGCATGCGCGCATGGCAATCTGTTCCTACAATAATTAAATTCATATTTTGGGTCGGCTTGTTGGGGGGGGGGGGGGGGGGGGCGTACGCCCCTTCCGCCCCCCCCCCCCCCCCCTCCCCTGGATCCGCCACTGCTTTGGGTGTGGGTCCCCCCCCCCCCCCCCCCCGGCCCCCCGCAGTAGAAATCACAGACCATATATCTTGAAGAGAAGAGCACCAGTTGAACCACTACCACAGCAACCGTAGTAACGATTAAAAACGGGACTGGCACGGCAAACTGCGCTGCAACCCATTCACGTGATTACATGCACCACAACGGAGATGCAATGAAGCATACACAGAGCTAAAAACACTGGTTACTACTGTGCAAATCTAATACAACTACGTATACATGTCGTGTACATTGGCTAAATGTCTGTAATTTTATTAATTAAAAAATTAGTTGAACCGCAGAATGTTGAACCCTGTTTTTGGCTCAGTTGTACTTACATGTACAGTCACAGGGGTTGTTGTTGTTGGAGCGAGATATACTTTCGTGTTATGACTATCAGTAATGTACATGCTCACGTCTGTTCCCTGTTCCTGCAGTACAAAGTCAGCATGAACTTTTGCGCCTAGAGTCGCTTCCTAGATATGGACAAGGTAAGATCAGATATGCATGTATTGTATATGACAGTTGGGTGCATGTACAGTAATATCCTTACATTTACAAACTGCAGAAGGTATTTCGGATCGGATAGTTCGGAAACGGCAAGTACATAGCGTTGGTATGTAGCCGCATTAGCTTTGCTCCCTTTCCAAAATGCTTGAGTATAGATCCGATAAGTTGGCGGTGTTCTAGTTGTGTTTACCTGAACACCGAAATATGCTGCATTGATTGAGAGACCGTACTGAATAACAATTCCTTGCATTCTGTTGTACCTTATAAGGAACATTTATGTTTTTTCTTCCAAAGGATGTTTAATAAACATAATTTTATTATCGATACATTCATATCATGTATTATGTAATAGTGTATTGTGTTTGTCTACATGCCCATATGGGACAGTTTCCGCGAAAATGTTTCTTGTTTCAATCTCTATATCTTCCGAACGCTAAACTCTATCGACTTTCTATTTTCAACAGTTCATACTACACCATTTCTCTATGATAAGTTACGTTTTGAAGTCTTGCACTTGATACCCGATCGGATTCAAATCTGCCATAACTTTACTCAAAAATAGGTAGGAGTAATCAAATCGCTTCAAATTCGATTTGTAGGTATACAGAGGTCCTATACCTATCGATTTGTACTGTTCGTTAATTTCTATGCCATCCGTTACGGAGATACAGTTGAACAAACTACGTGCACTTTTTCCCGCTCGCGCCAATAATATAACAACCGTTTTATTGAGCGGGACTGTCACACAATGGATGGTCCCCCCAATAATTGGTCCCCCCGGACCATCCATGGCAACTGCAGATGGTCCCCCCGGACCATCCGTGGCGCTGTGAATGGTCCCCCTAGGACCATCCATGGTGCCATAGATGGTCTCCCTCTGCCACAGATGGTCCGCCCCCGATTAGATTGGTGATGGGGCATTTTTAGCGATCTAAAACAAGCATGCATGCGCAGCAAATGCAAACTAAAGGGGGGGGGGGGGGGGGGGGTGAGGTAGGAGGAATTTTAAGCAATACAGAGAGACTGCCTTTGCAGCAATGTGCACTTAGATTGAGGTCAGAAGTGACGAGAACACACCTAGACCATGCAGTGACACATGAGTATTGTACATTTGTACTTATAAGCAAAAGTTAGTTACCGTTTTTTGACCAGTCACAAAATTAAAGATGACATTCAAGCTATTTTGTAGCTTTACTTATTTCAGAGCTGGTCACCAAATTAAAATTTTAATGTGTATAACGGTCGACCCTTACATGTAATTGCACGCGCCGTTACGTCTACATGTAGGCTAATGTAACTGCATGCAAATATTTAGTACCTGTTGTATTTGATGTGTAGTTGGTAAAGTCAAAAGGATTGGCGGGCCACTTAAGATTGTGCTCGCCTTCTTTAGCATCAATCATGAAAGGTTGTCCTTTTGTACATATCATACAAACTACATGTAAATTAGAGATAAATTACAATAACACCGACACATTGCATTAATACCTACATTGAGGTGTTCCAGACGTAACGGCCATTTTATCGTTGAACAATGGAAAACTCGTACAAAAAAGTACTTGAGCCGGCAACTGTATTAAAACTGATGATGCAGAATTTTATATACACATAATGAAGAACCGGATTAACGGTATGCTCCTCCAATGGGAGTATTGAAAAATCGTAGTGTCAACGATGGCTCGGTCTGGAAATTAAAAATGGCGGAACGATTGTCATGAATAGGGCTAGTGCCGTGGAAAAGATGCTACGTGGTGTGGGGACTAGGTTGACAATGCGAGCTAGCCTGACCAAGTACTGGGAATGCTGATTAAGTATATTATTCCATCAGTAGTTCAGTTGGCTTCGGATTTGAAAAAATTAATTAATAAAAACTGTACTTCATACGCACACTGTACGGGGGAGTGAAGCAATGTCAGCTCATGCGCATATTACTACTCGATGGAAAATTAAAATCTGAAGATACTGGTGGCTTGTTACTATATATATATATATGCAGGGGCACGCTGCAGTGGTCAGTGTACAGGGACAAGCAATGAAGCAGCATATGCTAAACGTCTTTATTTTGGAAAGATACATGTAAGGAGAAGATGATCGCATTATTTTGAAACTATAGAAAAACACTTTGCATATAATAGGAATAGGTATGTGCAATGTATGTCTCCAATGAAGACATATATGCAAGCTCCATGCAAGCATTATCTGTGCCGCGGTACAAAAATGCTAGAATGAACACCCATGTAGTGCTCGTAGTTTGAAACATGCTACTTCTGATGGTAAGGAAGAGTGTATATAGAGTGTTAGAGTGCACAACAAGGGATGCAGAATAACAAAATAGTGGGCCTATTCCCACTGGACAGAACTTAGGACTCTATAACCAGCATACATGCACAACAAACATACATGTATGTGTTAACTGTGTCCGTTGAGTATTATTGTTTACTTTGGTTACGTTAACATGTCGTGATTATGATTAGCAACACATGCATGCACCCGACCCCATGCGTGCACTATTCCCAATGCACCGTATTGGAACGTATTTACATGTATATAGACACTCACTAAATTCTACGGTGCATCGGCAATAATGGAATCACTAATCGTATTCATAACACTTCACCATAGGACCTACAAACGTAGGTCCCGATAGAGCCGTCGAATGTATAGTAAAACTGCCGACGCTTATTGTGCACTACGCCCTAAATTAGTTAATTTGTTTTCATGTACGTACAGCCGTGATATACGCGCATCTATCAATAATTTTCCATGCAATTATTTAGTATTTATTACAATAAAATTTAACCACGTACAGGTAAACAAGCTCCATTCAAGCATTATCTGAGCCGCGGTACAAAAATGCTAGAATGAACACCCATGCATTGCTCATAGTTTGAAACATGCTACTCTTGAAATGGTAAGGAAGAGTGTATATGCAGAATAACATAATAGTGGGCCTATTCCCACTGGACAGAACTTAGGACTTTAACCATGCATGCAGCATACATGCACAACAAGCATGCATGAATGTGTTAACTGTGTCCATTGAGTATTATTGTTTATTTTGGTTACGTTAACATGTCGTGATTATGATTAGCAACACATGCATGCACCCGACCCCATGCGTGCACTATTCCCAATGCACCGTATTGGAACGTATTTACATGTATATAGACACTCACTAAATTCCAACTGATTCTACGGTGCATCGGCAATAAATTTAATGGAATCGGGTGTTTTGCTAATCGTACACGCGTATTCATGACACTTCACAAACGTAGGTCCGATAGAGTCGTCGAATATATAGTAAAACTGCCAACGCTTATTGTAAACTGCCATATAAGAACGGCTTGGCCAAATAAAAACTGGTGGGGGGGGGGGGGGGGGGGGGGGGGGGGTGTCCGAATAACAGCAGCCTATAACCACAGTTGATTTTTGCGAACTACGCCCCTAAGTAGTTAATTTGTTTTCACGTACGTACAGCCGTTGTCGTAGGCCCCCCGCAAAATGTCCCCCCGGACATTCATGCCTAGGCACAGCTGTTCCCCGGACACTCGTTCCTAGGCACCATTGTCCCCCGGACAATTATGCCCAGGCATATATGTCCGCAGGGGACATTTATGCCTAGGCATAATTGTCCTATACCCTAGGTACCAGTGTTCCCCTATGGGGGGACACTGGTGCCTAGGATAGAATGACCTACACTTTAAATACAGGCCTGGAATAAATCTGTCTAGTTCATTAGAAGTGAACCTCATGAATCTCAGTCATTAGTGTATCCAGTACTGGGGGGGTTTTGATGGAGTGCAATCACAGCAAAACACATTACACTAGCTGTTGTTTCTTGCCCTAGGAGGAAGTATATAGCATGCAAATTGTGATTTAAGTACTAGTACATGTGGGCCACTGTACCTGTGACATAGAAAGTTACAAAATTGTCTACTAGGTCCTCCAAGTCAACAGCCTCATTCACAGCTGTGGGGGGAGTATGTTATTTATTAATTATTTTTATACAAATGGAAATATTGCACACAAGCTTGTTTGAGAATGAGTGTGAGAATATCATTCGGAACTTTTTGTCCATTTTCTAAAGTCTTCATCCTCTGCTGAATGCAGTCTCTTCCAATCATTCTGAATGCTTGAACAACTTTACGATACATCTCTGCTTTGTAAGGATGAAGGTACTATGAAACAGTGTAGATAAATAAATACCAAGAGCTGTTATTGGTATCCTCAGCTCCAACCTGAAATAGTATTCCATTAATACCATGTGCTACACCTTGCATCAGGTGTGTTGGTAATGATGATAAAGGATACTTATGCTCATCTGTAAGCTGCAATGATTTGGCATCCCAGTGCTGGGTAAAGTCATCTGAAAAAGCCACCTGTATGATGATTGGTGTGCAATTATTTAAATGGGGTCTGTATCAGTTTAGTCTCCTTGAGCTCAGTATCCAAACTTGAAGTATTAATAGGTGCATACATAAAACAAACACCATAAAAGATAGATAAATAAAATGACACACAATGACATAATGGTTGTGCACATAAAGAGAATGATGCTTTGTTGGCAGACATTTGCTGATATATCTCCTCACAGTCTGAGGAAGACATCCAAAATGGCTCTTCTGCACAATCAGTAAGCTCCTTAGTGACCACCTGAGATAAGCACATCAAATACATGCAGAGCTGGAAATGCAGTTATGGAAGTGCATGTGTGTAAAATAATAATAATAAAAATGCATGTAATATAAAAATCTGCTAATGCATCCATTAGGACTTGAATATTACTATCACTGTGTTTATACACACTTGTAGTGTAAATACCCTTCACACAGAATGTGATAGCATTGTGATGGTTCCAGCTTTGTTTCGTTTGATTCATATTGCTGAGTATGCATTAGATATGTTTTCCTTGCTTGATTGTGGGCACCTCACAGTGTGCTATGAAATAGCACATCTCTAAATATAAAGGGTACAGTACAGCAGGTACGTATCATGCACCTCCATATATATTAACAATCGATGTGCTTCAGTGTATTTTTAATTCCCATCAAATTAATAATTATGCGTGTAATTATAATTATATGGGACAGTTTCCGTGAAAACTTTCTATGTTTTATAACATTATAAAATAATTGTGCTGTAACGTTTGAATCGCTATATCGTCCGAACGGAAAAGGCTATCGACTTTCTATTTTAATGACTTCATACTACACCATTGCTCTATGGTAAAATACATTTTGGTGTCTTGCACTTGCTCTGTGCCAGCATTGCAACGTTCGATACCCCACCTGGTTCAAACGCAACATAACTTTCTGTAGGAGTAATCAAATCACTTCAAATTCGGTTTGTAGGTAGAGAGGTCCCATACCTATCTATTTGTTCTGTTCGTTAATTTTTATGCCATTCGTTACGGAGATACAGTTGAACAAAGTAAGTCCACTTTTCCCGCTTGATTCGCGCCAAGGATTTGGGCAAATCGCGTCCCGCTCAATGTATGGGGAGGCAGTGGTTACATCATTGGCGCGAATCGAGCGGGAAAAAGTGCACGTAGTTTATTCAACAGTATCTCCGTAACGGATGGAATAAAAATTAACGAACAGAACAAATCGATAGGTATAGGACCTCTGTACATACAAACCGAAATTGAAGCGATTTGATTACTCCTACCTAAAGTTATGGCGGGTTTGAACCCGGTGGGGTATCGAACGTTGCAATACAGGTGTGGAGCAAGTTCTAGACTCCAAAATGTAATTTATTATAGAGAAATGGTGTAGTATGAACTGTTGAAAATAGGAAGTCGATAGCCTATAGCGTTCGGACGATATAGCGATTCAAACGTTATAACACTATAGTTTTATAATGTTATAAAACATAGGAAGTTCTCGCGGAAACTGTCCCATATATATATAATTATAATATATGGGAAAGTTTACGAGAAAAGGGACCTAGCGTTAAAATATATTTTGGAGGCTTGCACTTGCTCCGTGTCAGTATTGCAACGTTCGATACCCCACTGGGTTCAAACCCGCCATAACTTTCGGTAGGAGTAATCAATTCGCTTCAAATTCGGTTTGTAGGTAGAGAGGTCCTATACCTATCGATTTGTTCTGTTCGTTGATTTTTATGCCATCCGTTACGGAGATACAGTTGAACAAACTACGTGCCCATTTTCGCGCTCGATTCGCGCCAATGATTTGGGCAAATTGCGTTCCGCTCAATCTATGGGGAGGCGGGGATTATAACATTGGCGCGAATCAAGCGGGAAAACGTGCACGTAGTTGTTTCAACTGTATCTCCGTAACGGATGGCATAAAAATTAACGAACAGAATAAATCGATAGGTATAGGACCTCTCTACCTACAAACCGAATTTGAAGCGAATTGATTACTCCTACCGAAAGTTATGGCGGGTTTGAACCCAGTGGGGTATCGAACGTTGCAATACTGACACGGAGCAAGTGCAAGACCCCAAAATGTATTTTTACCATAGAGAAATGGTGCAGTATGAAGTGTTGAAAATAGGAAGTTGATAGCGTTAACTGTTCGGAAGTTATAGCAAATCAAACGTAATGCATTTTTATTATACTTTTTTATAATACACGCTAGGTCCCTTTTCTCGTAAACTTTCCCATATAATATATGGGAAAGTTTACGAGAAAAGGGACCTAGCGTTAAAATATATTTTGGAGGCTTGCACTTGCTCCGTGTCAGTATTGCAACGTTCGATACCCCACTGGGTTCAAACCCGCCATAACTTTCGGTAGGAGTAATCAATTCGCTTCAAATTCGGTTTGTAGGTAGAGAGGTCCTATACCTATCAATTTGTTCTGTTCGTTGATTTTTATGCCATCCATTACGGAGATACAGTTGAACAAACTACGTGCCCATTTTCGCGCTCGATTCGCGCCAATGATTTGGGCAAATTGCGTTCCGCGGAGGCGGGGATTATAACATTGGCGCGAATCAGGCGGGAAAACGTGCACGTAGTTTGTTCAACTGTATCTCCGTAATGGATGGCATAAAAATCAACGAACAGAACAAATCGATAGGTATAGGACCTCTCTATCTACAAACCAAATTTGAAGCGAATTGATTACTCGTACCGAAAGTTATGGCGGGTTTGAACCCAGTGGGGTATCGAACGTTGCAATACTGACACGGAGCAAGTGCAAGACCCCAAAATGTATTTTTACCATAGAGAAATGGTGCAGTATGAAGTGTTGAAAATAGGAAGTTGATAGCGTTAACTGTTCGGAAGTTATAGCAAATCAAACGTAATGCATTTTTATTATACTTTTTAATAATACACGCTAGGTCCCTTTTCTCGTAAACTTTCCCATATAATTATAATTATATTATATGGGACAGTTCACGCGAAAATGATAACTCGCTTTTATATTTATAATGTTATAAAATTTCCTTATGTTTGAATCGCTATAACTTCCCAACGGTTTCGGCTATCTACTTCGTATTTACAACACTTCATACCACACCATTTCTCTATGGTAAAATACATTTTGGTGTCTTGCACGTGCTCCGTACCAGTACTGCAACGTTTTATACCTCACCGGGTTCAAACCCGCCATAACTTTCTGTAGGAGTAATCAAATCGCTTCAAATTCGGTTTGTAGGTAGAGAGGTCCTATACCTATCGATTTGTTCTATTCGTTAATTTTTATCAAATCCGTTACGGAGATACAGTGGCGCAAAGTTGGTACATGTTTCCCGCTCGAATCGCGCCGTTGTACGTGCGTGAACCGCTTCCATTCACCGAAGACATGAATATTCAACTATTTCCTGTGGGTGGGGACGTTGTTAACCTATAGCCACACCTACAAAGCAGGATACGATTTATTTATCGACAAGCGGCGGTGAGTATATTGAATCTGTCCGGTCTTGCCTATAGACAGTCTTCAATTCGTGTAGATAAAAGATATGGCGAAGTCTGACGACGAACTCGTGTATCATTCAGCAGACGAGTTCGAATGGTACGATAATTGGGATGTGGATGGTGATGACGGTGGCGATGGAAGTTATGATTTCGATGGCATTGATAGCGATGGCTATGGCTGTGAAAGCGACGATGATGGTGGAAGCGACGGTAAGGGTGGAAGCGACGGTGATGGTGGAAGCGACGGTGATGGTGGAAGCGACGGTGATGGTGGAAGCGACGGTGATGGTGGAAACGACGGTGATGGTAGAAGCGACGGTGATGGTGAAAACGACGGTGATGGTGGAAGCGACGGGAACGGTGGAGGCGACGGTGATGGTGTAAGCGACGGGGATGTTAGAAGAGATAGTGATGAGGGCAGTGAAGGCCCAAGCGGTGTACCTGCAAGAATAGCTCGTGGGCGACGTCGTCCACGTTGCGTGCTCAATGCCTACCTCACTAGAGGAGGGTGCTGCACAGACAGCTGCTTATTGAAGTACGGTGACTTGCCCAAAAGACGAGCACTTAAATTATCCAGATTGGACAAGAAAACCAGAAAGGCTGTTATTTATGGAATGCTTGCTGTGATCCGGGACAAATCTGGTTCTCGAAATACATTCCAGTATCGCCTTGACTGGTCCAGTCCTGTCTGTAAAGATGCTTTCTGTGCTGTCATTGGTGTAAGTTACCCTACATTGCACCGTTGGATGAAGCAGGTGTGCTCTGACTCTGATGTTGAGCCCCATCCCCATGGGAACTGTGGCAGGGCACCTCACAATGCCCTCTCTCGTTTGGACAAGAGCAGGGTGGTCTCATTCATTAGGAATTATGCAGCCATAAATGCCCTCCCTGACCCTGGTCGATTGCAAGGACTATCAGAGACTATGTTCTGGAGAGTGGCAAAACACTAAAGTCTGTGTACGCCGAGTATTGCAAGGCCATGGAGTCCCTATCAAAGACCACACCAGCACCACAGCAACCTTGCCCTTACAGATTGACCACTCGGCTAAAGCGGCAGTACACCTTGCTCAACGTTCCTCCGGCTCCTCCAACACTTCCTGCTGCACGTGTGGTGAAGTACGTGTCATTTATTACACTCTGGCGCAGGTACTGCTCCAACATCAAGATCCAACCTGCACGCAGCGATCTGTGCGACAAGTGTGATCAGATGTTGGTCACTTTGAGGCACAGCCTTTCCGACGAGCAGCGCAAAACAATAAATGACAAATACAACCAACACCTCATTAAGGCCAAGGCATTCCGTGATGCCTACAATGCAAACATTGAGGAGGCTGAGAAGGAATGGGGAAGGAAGGGACAGAAGGAGCGTGACCAGATCCTAGGTCACTTGGAATCCAGGGCTCTGATGTCTCCCTTCACCTCACATGCCCACCTGGACATGCAGATGCAGTACTCCTTTGACTACTGCCAGCAGGTGTCACTGCCCTACAGCTCACAACAAAGGGGCACTTTTTATTTCAGGACACCTCGCAAGGTCCAGGTGTTTGGCGTGTGTTGTGAGCCGCTGTGCCGCCAGGTGTTCTTCTTAATTGACGAGGCACAGCAGGCCGGCAAGGGTGCTGTGGTGGTGGTCAGCCTGGTGCACGCATTCTTCCACCTACATGGACTGGGAGAGAGACGTGTAACCCTTCAGGCCGACAACTGTGTGGGCCAGAACAAGAACACCACCATGATGTGGTACCTGGCCTGGCGGGTGATCACTGGACAACATGAGGCCATCCAGCTGAACTTCATGCTACCTGGACACACAAAGTTCCGACCCGATTCCTACTTTGGCCTGTTCAAGAAGTACTACCGAAGACAGGACCATGTAGATGACATGGACGACCTAGCTGACTGTGTCCGGCAGTGTGGTCAGAACGTCACATGTGTGCCACAGCTGTACCAGGACTGGCACTACTACGACTGGAACGCCTTTCTGGGCCAGTGGTTTAGTCATCTGGCTGGCCTAGGCCGCTGCTACACATTTGAGTTTGACTGCAAACACCCTGGTGTCATGAGAATGAAGACCTTACCATCGGACACAAACCCCACCGAGGTAACCATGCTGAGGGCTGGAGTGGCCATAAAGGACATACAGGAGGCTTATCGGAGCCAAGTGATGCCACCTGTTATTACCCCCATTGGATTGTCCCTGACGCGATCACTGTACCTCTATGAACGTGTGAGGGAATACGTTCGTGACCCCCATAAAAGGGACAAGGTGTGTCCAAAGCCTTCACCAGGCACAGGGCCCGACTCTGGTAATGCTTCATCCCTACCAGAAAGCGACCAACCTGGACCGTCAAATGCCACTCCTCACTCACCTACTGTTGAGGGTCATGAGTCTGCAGAAGACACATATAGTGAAGTGCAAGACGGAGGTGATGGTTGTGTTTCTGGCAGGAGAAAACGCAGATCCAGGTCTGAACTGATTCTTGCCTACCAGTGCACTGTATGTGGCAATAAGTATGGCAGTAGCTCAGCCCTGTCCCTGCACAAAAAGAAGACTCACAAACAGCCTGCTGTTCCAGGTGATGAACACGGTGGTGCCACTAAGGCGGACAATTCCAGTGTTGACGAAGGAAGCCAGGGTCCATCCAAGCGCAGGCGTAGTAAAAAATCTGAAATTGACAGGCCATTTTCCTGTTCAGTGTGTGGCAAGCAGTACGGCACCAGTGGCGCTCTCAACACACACAAGAAGACCAAGCAGCATGGTTCATTGTAATGAACCAGATTGTGAGATGCATGCTTTGTATGTAGTTTAAGGTCACCTCTGCAGTACATATGTGTCGTTAAGAGTCATCTCTGTACACCTTATGTATGTGTCGTTAAGGGGTCACCTGTACACCGTACATATGTGTCGTTAAGAGTCATCTCTGTACACCTTATGTATGTGTCGTTAAGGGGTCACCTGTACACCATACATATGTGTCGTTAAGAGTCATCTCTGTACACCTTATGTATGTGTTGTTAAGGGGTCACCTGTACACCGTACGTATGTGTCATTAAGAGTCATCTCTGTACACCTTATGTATGTGTCGTTAAGGGGTCACCTGTACACCGTACGAATGTGTCATTAAGAGTCATCTCTGTACACCTTATGTATGTGTCGTTAAGGGGTCACCTGTACACCGTACGTATGTGTCGTTAAGAGTCATCTCTGTACACCTTATGTATGTGTCGTTAAGGGGTCACCTGTACACCATACATATGTGTCGTTAAGAGTCATCTCTGTACACCTTATGTATATGTCGTTAAAGGGTCACCTGTACACCATACGTATGTGTCGTTAAGAGTCATCTCTGTACACCTTATGTATGTGTCTTTAAGGGGTCACCTGTACACCGTACGTATGTGTCGTTAAGAGTCATCTCTGTACACCTTATGTATGTGTCGTTAAGGGGTCACCTGTACACCGTACGTATGTGTCGTTAAGAGTCATCTCTGTACACCTTACATGTATGTATGTGTCGTTAAGGGGTCACCGGTACATCGTACATAATTGTGTCGTTAAGGGTCATCTCTGTACACCTTATGTATGTGTCGTTAAGGGGTCACCTGTACACCGTACATATGTGTCGTTAAGAGTCATCTCTGTACACCTTATGTATGTGTCGTTAAGGGGTCACCTGTACACCGTACATATGTGTCGTTAAGAGTCATCTCTGTACACCTTATGTATGTGTCGTTAAGGGGTCACCTGTACACCGTACGTATGTGTCGTTAAGAGTCATCTCTGTACACCTTACATGTATGTATGTGTCGTTAATGGGTCACCGGTACACCGTACATAATTGTGTCGTTAAGGGTCATCTCTGTACACCTTATGTATGTGTCGTTAAGGGGTCACCTGTACACCGTACATATGTGTCGTTAAGAGTCATCTCTGTACACCTTATGTATGTGTCGTTAAGGGGTCACCTGTACACCGTACATATGTGTCGTTAAGAGTCATCTCTGTACACCTTATGTATGTGTCGTTAAGGGGTCACCTGTACACCGTACATATGTGTCGTTAAGAGTCATCTCTGTACACCTTATGTATGTGTCGTTAAGTGGTCACCTGTACACCGTAGATATGTGTCGTTAAGAGTCATCTCTGTACACCTTATGTATGTGTCGTTATGGGGTCACCTGTACACCGTACGTATGTGTCGTTAAGAGTCATCTCTGTACACCTTATGTATGTGTCGTTAAGGGGTCACCTGTACACCGTACGTATGTGTCGTTAAGAGTCATCTCTGTACACCTTATGTATGTGTCGTTAAGGGGTCACCTGTACACCGTACGTATGTGTCGTTAAGAGTCATCTCTGTACACCTTACATGTATGTATGTGTCGTTAAGGGGTCACCTGTACACCGTACATAATTGTGTCGTTAAGGGTCATCTCTGTACACCTTATGTATGTGTCGTTAAGGGGTCACCTGTACACCGTACATATGTGTCGTTAAGAGTCATCTCTGTACACCTTATGTATGTGTCGTTAAGGGGTCACCTGTACACCGTACATATGTGTTGTTAAGGGTCATCTCTGTACACCTTATGTATGTGTCGTTAAGGGGTCACCTGTACACCGTACGTCTCTGTCGTTAAGAGTCATCTCTGTACACCTTATGTATGTGTCGTTAAGGGGTCACCTGTACACCGTACATATGTGTCGTTAAGAGTCATCTCTGTACACCTTATGTATGTGTCATTAAGGGGTCACCTGTACACGGTACCTATGTGTCGTTAAGAGTCATCTCTGTACACCTTATGTATGTGTTGTTAAGGGGTCACCTGTACACCGTACATATGTGTCGTTAAGGGTCATCTCTGTACACCTTATGTATGTGTCGTTAAGGGGTCACCTGTACACCGTACCTATGTGTCGTTAAGAATCATCTCTGTACACCTTATGTATGTGTTGTTAAGGGGTCACCTGTACACCGTACGTATGTGTCGTTAAGAGTCATCTCTGTACACCTTATGTATGTGTCGTTAAGGGGTCACCTGTACACCGTACGTATGTGTTGTTAAGAGTCATCTCTGTACACCTTATGTATGTGTCGTTAAGGGGTCACCTGTACACCGTACATATGTGTCGTTAAGAGTCATCTCTGTACACCTTATGTATGTGTCGTTAGAGGGTCACCTGTACACCGTACGTATGTGTCGTTAAGAGTCATCTCTGTACACCTTATGTATGTGTCGTTAAGGGGTCACCTGTACACCGTACGTATGTGTCGTTAAGAGTCATCTCTGTACACCTTATGTATGTGTCGTTAAGGGGTCACCGGTACACCGTACATATGTGTCGTTAAGGGTCATCTCTGTACACCTTATGTATGTGTCGTTAAGGGGTCACCTGTACACCGTACATAATTGTGTCGTTAAGGGTCATCTCTGTACACCTTATGTATGTGTCGTTAAGGGGTCACCTGTACACCGTACGTATGTGTCGTTAAGAGTCATCTCTGTACACCTTACATGTATGTATGTGTCGTTAAGGGGTCACCTGTACACCGTACATATGTGTCGTTAAGGGTCATCTCTGTACACCTTATGTATGTGTCGTTAAGGGGTCATCTGTACACCATACATATGTGTCGTTAAGGGGACACCTTATTAAGTTCTTTTTAGAACTCGCCGCACAGATGTGTGGCATTTTAAATTTACAAAGGGGGCATTTTGCAATCTGCTTTTTTCAATTTGCCAAAAACACTCAACGGTCAATCAATTTGTTTTGTTGTGATACTGTGCCTGAGTTTCCTACAGAGCAAAGTAACTGAGTTCCCTTCTCTTGTTATCATCAGAAGGACCGCACAAGCATGCTGTTAGAATAATGGTATATGGCTGCCAGAAGGAATGAGTGACTGCCCCACACACTGGGACCAGCCCCCACGGCCATCCTGCCCACTACCTTCTATAACCCAGCGACCAATGGTGTGGTCAGTATCATTGGAACCATTAATGCAAGTGAATTTCATAGCCCCACAAGGCAGGTCCAATTAGCACCATTGGACGTTAAGCTGGAGGTACATGTATCAGGAGAGCCATCAGCTGCCGAACTCCCCAGGGGCCATTGAGGATCCCCACAACAATGCAGTTCGACTTTGCAGTATAGTGTAGGTTGTGTTAACTGCACTTGTGTGAATTCTGATGCTCTAAACTTGGGGTGAAATTTACACCTTGTACTTGTGGTTGTTGTGGGGTTAAATCCATAGTCCATTTCCATCTTGTGCTTGTGTCTGTTTGGGGGCCAAATCCTGCCAGGTGTTCTATTTAATTGATGAGGCACAGCAGGCCGGCAAGGGTGCCATGGTGGTGGTCAACTTGGTGCATGTCTTCTTCCACCTACATGGAGGCGTTAGGGGTTAATCTACGTATGCCATAACGTGTTGTTAGGGGTAACCTCTGTGCACCTTCCTTGTGTTGTTAATCTCAGTAGGAAGAGGGTGGGGCAAGATAGCGTAAGGGGGCGCTATAATCCAGCTAATCCAACTGCTAACTCAACTTGTGTGGTGCACTAATTCTGATGCCTTCAAGCGCACAATTCATGTGACATTCAAATGCATACATCTAAAAGCACTAAAGCTTTTTTTTTTTTTTGGATAAAGCAAGCCTTGTTCGTTTGTTTAGATAAACCAACCACGGGTGCAGACCAACCACAATCAGTACGGATAGGGCAGGTAATTATTTCACCACTGATGCATGGCTTCCTAGATAAGATAACTCTGTACATGTACAAACAGATCACAACGCAAAAAGTGTGCAGATACACAGACATGTACAAATGAAGGCTACTTCAGTGGCAGTGTTTTCATTTGTCCAATAGGGGCTGGTAGCTCTACTAGTAGTTTATGGTTCCCTTGACAGTAAGTCCAATTGTTGTGTGGGGGTTAATGGTTACACAGGTAGTGGGTTTCGTGGCTCCATTTGCAGTGAACAGTGATTGTACTGTGTGGGGCTAGACTTGGGCTGATGATTAACTTGCAGTGAGAGGGCTAGAATTTCCACTGGCATTGTAGAGGCATTGCATAGGTAGTGTGTGCGGAGTGTGTGTGTGTGGGGGGGGGGGAGGGGGCATTGGCTCCTGGACTGCTGACTCACCTTTACGATAGGGGGCCATTGTGGCTGGCCCAGTGTCCCTCCACTTGCTGATGTCTCCATTGGCAGTGTTGTGAGGACCCCATTGGATCCAGGTTATGTGGCAGCTGCTGGTTGTGTAGGTATACTGCTGACTGAACATGCAGCATGAGTCTATCATGTTCACTTGCAGTGTGGTTCACTGATATTGCAGAGCTGGTAGGCGTTGGCCCCTGGACTGCTTAAGCGGCATGTTTGGCTCTAGTTCATGAGCTCATGGCTACCCTGAAATTATGTGTGCATGTGGGGGGGGGGGGGGGGGGGGGCAACTCCACGTGTAGTGTGATGGCTGGCATGATCTCCACCAGCAAGTATTATTATGGGGGTCCACAATGACTCCTGGGGAGATTGGCAGCTGGTGACTCCCCTGCCTGCTGGTAGTCTGATAACTCCATCTGTAATAGCTCCACAATGCTAACTGGACCTGCAGTGTGGGGCTATTTTAAGTTCACTTGCATTAATGGTTCCAATGATAATGTCCGCTCGCTGTGAGGGAGATGGCCATCACTGTGGTCCCTGGGCTGTTGGACAGGTAGTGGGCAGGAGAGACATGGGGGCTGGTTGCAGTGTGTGGGGCTTATGCAGTGAGGGCTAATGGTTCCACTATTTGGACAGGGGCAGGTGTATGTACAGTACATAAAGAACATGGCTTCGCCTGAAATTGTTCATGAGGACTAATTGTAGTATAAGGGCTGGCATCTGATCTAATGGCCCCTGCTGGCAGTGCAGGGTCCGGTAACCCAATCTGTAATAGGGCTGGTGGCTAGTGTTTCCTTGGATAGTGGGGGTATGTGTGGCTCCAGTTTATGGTTCTCAAAAAATTGTGGGGGGTGCCAATTCCAACTGCAGTGTTAAAGCTGCCATCTCCACCAGCCTCCAATGACCCCTGGGAAGTTTGGCAGTTGGTGGCTCCCAAGCTTGAATGCTGGCAGTCTAATAACTGCATCTGAAATGGCTCCACTGGTGCTAGGTACCTGGGCCGTTGAATCAACGTACAGTGAAGAATAGGTAGTGGGAGATTGGGCCATGGGCTGGCCCCTATATGTGATGGTTCCATGGGTAGTGAGGGCAAGTGTAGCTCCAGTTCATGGCACCCTTGAAATTGTGGGGGTACCGATTTCTGATAACTCCATCTGTAATGGCTCCACTGGTGCTCACTGGACCAGCAGTGTGGGGCTTGCATTAATAGCTCCAATGATACTGTCCACTTGCAGGGAGGGTGCTCAGCCGGATAGCTGGATGGCCCCATTGGTCCTTGGCATGGGCTGTTGACTCAATGTGCAGTGAAGGACAGGTAGTGGGTAGGAAGGCTGTAAGGGGCTGGTCCCAGTGTGTGGGGCAGGGCTAATGGTTCAACTGGTAGCGTTTGGAGAGGGGCAGGTTAGTTGATGGCTTCTTCTGAAATTGTGGGGACTACATGTAGTGTGAGAGCTTACATCTCTACTGGCATCATAACTATTCATCCAGGTACTAGTCAGGGCTTTGGTTTCACTACTTGCAATGTGGAGGTATTAAAAGTAAGTTCCCTTGCATCATGAGGCTGTTAGGTTCCCTTGCAGTGATGGGGCCTGGTGGTTCTGCTGTGTGGGGCGGCTCAATTGGCCCCATTGGCTCCTTCAAATTGCAGTGCCGGAGCGATCACTTATATCATGCATCTGTAGTGAGAGGGCTGGTAAATGCATGGGATAGGTAGTGGGAGTTAGGGCCCTTGTATGTGGGGGCTGCTATGAGAAGGCTAATGGTTCCATGGATCGTGGGGGGCATGTGTGGTACTAGTTCATGGCTCCCCTGAAATTGTTGGGGGTGCCAATTCCACTTGCAGTGTGAGAGCTGGCATTTCCACCAGCATGCATTGTTGTGGGGGCCCCCCATGAACCCTGGGGAGTTAGGCAGTTGCTGGCTTCCCTGTCTGCTGGTAGTCTGATAACTCCTTCTGTAATGGTAGCCCATTGGTATTAACTGCATGGCCCTGCTGAGTGGAGCTAATAAGTCCATTTGCTTTAATGGTCGCAATGATACTGCCCCATATTGCAGTGATATGAGAATTGGTAGGGGGATGCCCCATTGTACCCTGGGCTGTTGAAGCAATGTGCAGTGAAGAACAGGTAGTGGGCAGGAGAGCCATAGGGGCAGGGTGAGGGCTAATGGTTTCACTGGTGTTTTTTTGGAGAGGGGCAGGTGTACGTACAGTACATGTACTTCATGGCTTCCTCTGAAATTGTGGGGACTTGTACTTGTACTGTGAGGGCTGGCATCTCCTCCGATATAATACGTATTGACCCCTGTTTGTGTGGGCACCCCTGCAGGCAGTACAGGGTCTGGTAACCCCATCTGTAAGAGGGCTGGTGGTTCTACTACTTGCAGTGTGGAGGGATTAAATGTAAGTTCGAACTATCGTGAGGCTATTAAGTTCACTTCCAGTCATGGGGGCTGGTGGTTCTGCTGTGTGGGATGGTTCAATAGTAGGGGTGAAGTGACCCCGGGGGCTGGATCCAAGGGGGGGGGGGGGGGGGGGGGGGGGGGGCTGGACCCAGCTGCATGGTTCTGCTAGATGTACATGTAACCCTCACTGGTAGTGTTACACGGGAGGGGGCATGTGTGGCTTCCCTTAGTACAAGTGCATGTAGTTCACGACTCCCCTGAAATTGTGGGGGCTGCCAAATCCATGTGGCTGGTGTCACCACTGGTATTGTGGAGGCTGACCCCATTGGTTAGCTGGTGGCCCCTGTGTAGTGCCTGATATGGGCAGGTGGTTCCACAGGTACTGCTAGCTGGCTGGTGGCTCTGCATGGCATCGGATGGTTATGTGGAGCTGCTGTCTGGATTTGCAATGTGGGGCTATGTTCAGTGAAGGGGCCCCGTAAGTGGGGGTGGGGCTGGAGGCTCCTTTAGTGATTTAGGGGCTACCTACTCCCTACAACCAGCATCGTCAGTGGGACGACCGTCATCACTACCGTTCCCAATCTTCCCATCTTCATTGATTGTATCTTTAATAAATATCGGTCGTCGCATTCGTACAGCTCGAAAACGTCCGCCGAATGAAGTACTACTAGCTCGTCTTCAGTAGTTTGATACGTCGCCATGTCGTTTATCTACACCGAAGAACAACGAATAACAACAGTGACAGGGACGATCAGAATACTTACCCAGCTCAGTGCGTGCGCAGTATAGGTGTGGCTATAAGTTATCGAAGTCTCAGCCCACAGGAAGTAGTTGCATATTCATGTGCTTCGGTGAATGGAAGCGGTTCACGCACGTACAACGGCGCGATTCGAGCGGGAAACTTGTACCAACTTTGCTCCACTGTATCTCCGTAACGAATTTGATAAAAATTAATGAACAGAACAAATCGATAGGTATAGGACCTCTCTACCTACAAACCGAATTTGAAGCGATTTGATTAATCCTACAGAAAGTTATGGCGGGTTTGAACCCGGTGGGGTATAGAACGTTGCAGTACTGGTACGGAGCACGTGCAAGACACCAAAATGTATTTTACCATAGAGAAATGGTGTGGTATGAAGTGTTGTAAATACGAAGTAGATAGCCGAAACCGTTGGGAAGTTATAGCGATTCAAACATAAGGAAATTTTATAACATTATAAATATAAAAGCGAGTTATCATTTTCGCGTGAACTGTCCCATATATATACACGCATAATTATTAATTTGATGGGAATTAAAAATACACTGAAGCACATCGATTGTTGATATATATGGAGGTGCATGTATGCAGGGTTGACATCCTCGACCCCCATGTGCACTGCATAAAGGGTCCTCCAGTACAACATGCAGGTACTTGTACGTTGTATACGTACCTGCTGTACTGTACCCTTTATATTTAGAGATGTGCTATTTCATAGCACACTGTGAGGTGCCCACAATCAAGCAAGGAAAACATATCTAATGCATACTCAGCAATATGAATCAAACGAAACAAAGCTCAATGCTATCACATTCTGTGTGAAGGGTATTTACACTACAAGTGTGTATAAACACAGTGATAGTAATATTCAAGTCCTAATGGATGCATTAGCAGATTTTTATATTACATGCATTATTATTATTATTATTATTATTTTACACACATGCACTTCCATAACTGCATTTCCAGCTCTGCATGTATTTGATGTGCTTATCTCAGGTGGTCACTTCCTCAGACTGTGAGGAGATATATCAGCAAATGTCTGCCAGCAAAGCATCATTCTCTTTATGTGCACAACCATTATGTCATTGTGTGTCATTTTATTTATCTATCTTTTATGGTGTTTGTTTTATGTATGCACCTATTAATACTTCAAGTTTGGATACTGAGCTCAAGGAGACTAAACTGATACAGACCCCATTTAAATAATTGCACACCAATCATCATACAGGTGGCTATTTCAGATGACTTTACCCAGCACTGGGATGCCAAATCATTGCAGCTTACAGATGAGCATAAGTATCCTTTATTATCACTACCAACACACCTGCATGATGCAAGGTGTAGCACATGGTATTAATGGAATACTATTTCAGGTTGGAGCTGAGGATACCAAAAACAGCTCTTGGTATTTATTTATCTACACTGTTTCATAGTACCTTCATCCTTACAAAGCAGAGATGTATCGTAAAGTTGTTCAAGCATTCAGAATGATTGGAAGAGACTGCATTCAGCAGAGGATGAAGGCTTTAGAAAGTGGACAAAAAGTTCCGAATGATATTCTCACACTCATTCTCAAACAAGCTTGTGTGCAATATTTCCATTTGTATAAAAAAAATTAATAAATAACATACTCCCCCCACAGCTGTGAATGAAGCTGTTGACTTGGAGGACCTAGTAGACAATTTTGTAACTTTCTATGTCACAGGTACAGTGGCCCACATGTACTAGTACTTAAATCACAATTTGCATGCTATATACTTCCTCCTAGGGCAAGAAACAACAGCTAGTGTAATGTGTTTTGCTGTGATTGCACTCCATCAAAACCCCCCCAGTACTGGATACACTAATGACTGAGATTCATGAGGTTTTAGGGGAAAGAACTGCTGTCACTTCTAATGAACTAGACAGATTTATTCCATGGAATAAATCTGTCTAGTTCATTAGAAGTGACAGCAGTTCTTTCCCCTAGGCCTGTATTTAAAGTGTAGGTCATTCTATCCTAGGCACCAGTGTCCCCCCATAGGGGAACACTGGTACCTAGGGTATAGGACAATTATGCCTAGGCATAAATGTCCCCTGCGGACATATATGCCTGGGCATAATTGTCCGGGGGACAATGGTGCCTAGGAACGAGTGTCCGGGGAACAGCTGTGCCTAGGCATGAATGTCCGGGGGGACATTTTACGGGGGGGGGGGGGGTGGGGGGGGGGGGGGGGGCCTACGACAACGGCTGTACGTACGTGAAAACAAATTAACTACTTAGGGGCGTAGTTCGCAAAAATCAACTGTGGTTATAGGCTGCTGTTATTCGGACACCCCCCCACCAGTTTTTACTTGGCCAAGCCGTTCTTATATGGCAGTTTACAATAAGCGTCGGCAGTTTTACTATATATTCGACGGCTCTATCGGACCTACGTTTGTGAAGTGTCATGAATACGCGTGTACGATTAGCAAAACACCCGATTCCATTAAATTTATTGCCGATGCACCGTAGAATCAGTTGGAATTTAGTGAGTGTCTATATACATGTAAATACGTTCCAATACGGTGCATTGGGAATAGTGCACGCATGGGGTCGGGTGCATGCATGTGTTGCTAATCATAATCACGACAAGTTAACGTAACCAAAATAAACAATAATACTCAATGGACACAGTTAACACATTCATGCATGCTTGTTGTGCATGTATGCTGCATGCATGGTTAAAGTCCTAAGTTCTGACCAGTGGGAATAGGCCCACTATTATGTTATTCTGCATCCCTGGTAGCATGTGCGATCATCACTCTATCACTCTATACACTCTTCCTTACCATTTCAAGAGTAGCATGTTTCAAACTATGAGCAATGCATGGGTGTTCATTCTAGCATTTTTGTACCGCGGCTCAGATAATGCTTGAATGGAGCTTGTTTACCTGTACGTGGTTAAATTTTATTGTAATAAATACTAATTGCATGGAAAATTATTGATAGATGCGCGTATATCACGGCTGTACGTACATGAAAACAAATTAACTAATTTAGGGCGTAGTGCACAATAAGCGTCGGCAGTTTTACTATATATTCGACGGCTCTATCGGGACCTACGTTTGTAGGTCCTATGGTGAAGTGTTATGAATACGATTAGTAAAACACCCCGATTCCATTATTGCCGATGCACCGTAGAATTTAGTGAGTGTCTATATACATGTAAATACGTTCCAATACGGTGCATTGGGAATAGTGCACGCATGGGGTCGGGTGCATGCATGTGTTGCTAATCATAATCACGACATGTTAACGTAACCAAAGTAAACAATAATACTCTGTATGCTTATTGTGCATGTATGCTGGTTATAGAGTCCTAAGTTCTGTCCAGTGGGAATAGGCCCACTATTTTGTTATTCTGCATCCCTTGTTGTGCAATCATCACTCTAACACTCTATATACACTCTTCCTTACCATCAAGAGTAGCATGTTTCAAACTACGAGCACTACATGGGTGTTCATTCTAGCATTTTTGTACCGCGGCACAGATAATGCTTGCATGGAGCTTACATATATGTCTTCATTGGAGACATACATTGCACATACCTATTCCTATTATATGCAAAGTGTTTTTCTATAGTTTCAAAATAATGCGATCATCTTCTCCTTACATGTATCTTTCCAAAATAAAGACGTTTAGCATATGCTGCTTCATTGCTTGTCCCTGTACACTGACCACTGCAGCGTGCCCCTGCATATATATATAGTAACAAGCCACCAGTATTTTCAGATTTTAATTTTCCATCGAGTAGTAATATGCGCATGAGCTGACATTGCTTCACTCCCCCGTACAGTGTGCGTATGAAGTACAGTTTTTATTAATTAATTTTTTCAAATCCGAAGCCAACTGAACTACTGATGGAATAATATACTTAATCAGCATTCCCAGTACTTGGTCAGGCTAGCTCGCATTGTCAACCTAGTCCCCACACCACGTAGCATCCTTTCCACGGCACTAGCCCTATTCATGACAATCGTTCCGCCATTTTTAATTTCCAGACCGAGCCATCGTTGACACTACGATTTTTCAATACTCCCATTGGAGGAGCATACCGTTAATCCGGTTCGTCATTATGTGTATATAAAATTCTGCATCATCAGTTTTGATACAGTTGCCGGCTGAAGTACTTTTTTGTACGAGTTTTCCATTGTTCAACGATAAAATGGCCGTTACGTCTGGAACACCTCAATGTAGGTATTAATGCAATGTGTCGGTGTTATTGTAATTTATCTCTGATTTACATGTAGTTTGTATGATATGTACAAATGGAGAACCTTTCATGATTAATCACCAGCACAAACTAACGTGGCCCGCCAATCCTTTTGACTTTACCAACTACACATCAAATACAACAGGTACTAAATATTTGCATACAGTTACATTAGCCTACATGTAGACGTAACGGCGCGTGCAATTACATGTAAGGGTCGACCGTTATACACATTAAAATTTTAATTTGGTGACCAGCTCTGAAATAAGTAAAGCTACAAAATAGCTTGAATGTCATCTTTAATTTTTTGACTGGTCAAAAAACGGTAACTAACTTTTGCTTATAAGTACAAATGTACAATACTCATGTGTCACTGCATGGTCTAGGTGTGTTCTCGTCACTTCTGGCCTCAATCTAAGTGCACATTGCTGCAAAGGCAGTCTCTCTGTATTGCTTAAAATTCCTCCTACCTCACCCCCCCCCCCCCCCCCCCCTTTAGTTTGCATTTGCTGCGCATGCATGCTTGTTTTAGATCGCTAAAAATGCCCCATCACCAATCTAATCGGGGGCGGACCATCTGTGGCAGAGGGAGACCATCTATGGCACCATGGATGGTCCTAGGGGGACCATTCACAGCGCCACGGATGGTCCGGGGGGACCATCTGCAGTTGCCATGGATGGTCCGGGGGGACCAATTATTGGGGGGACCATCCATTGTGTGACAGTCCCGCTCAATAAAACGGTTGTTATATTATTGGCGCGAATCGAGCGGGAAAAAGTGCACGTAGTTTGTTCAACTGTATCTCCGTAACGGATGGCATAGAAATTAACGAACAGAACAAATCGATATAGGTATAGGACCTCTGTACCTACAAACCGAATTTGAAGCGATTTGATTACTCCTACCTATTTTTGAGTAAAGTTATGGCAGATTTGAATCCGATCGGGTATCAAGTGCAAGACTTTAAAACGTAACTTATCATAGAGAAATGGTGTAGTATGAACTGTTGAAAATAGAAAGTCAATAGAGTTTAGCGTTCGGAAGATATAGAGATTGAAACAAGAAACATTTTCGCGGAAACTGTCCCATATGGGCATGTAGACAAACACAATACACTATTACATAATACATGATATGAATGTATCGATAATAAAATTATGTTTATTAAACATCCTTTGGAAGGAAAAACATAAATGTTCCTTATAAGGTACAACAGAATGCAAGGAATTGTTATTCAGTACGGTCTCTCAATCAATGCAGCATATTTCGGTGTTCAGGTAAACACAACTAGAACACCGCCAACTTATCGGATCTATACTCAAGCATTTTGGAAAGGGAGCAAAGCTAATGCGGCTACATACCAACGCTATGTACTTGCCGTTTCCGAACTATCCTATCAGAAATACCTTCTGCAGTTTGTAAATGTAAGGATATTACTGTACATGCACCCAACTGTCATATACAATACATGCATATCTGATCTTACCTTGTCCATATCTAGGAAGCGACTCTAGGCGCAAAAGTTCATGCTGACTTTGTACTGCAGGGATTACAACAGCCTCCCGGAAAACCTCCAAATCCGGGAGAACTTGTGAGCATGTACATTACTGATAGTCATAACACGAAAGTATATCTCGATCCAACAACCCCAACTACTGTGACTGTAAGTACAACTGAGCCAAAAACAGGGTTCAACATTCTGCGGTTCAACTAAAATTACAGACATTTAGCCAATGTACACGACATGTATACGTAGTTGTATTAGATTTGCACAGTAGTAACCAGTGTTTTTAGCTCTGTGTATGCTTCATTGCATCTCCTGGTGAGTTAACTTTGGAGGGACCATGCATGCACGCCGTTGTGGTGTAATCACGTGAATGGGTTGCAGCCGCAGTTTGCCGTGCCAGTCCCGTTTTTAATCATTACTACGGTTGCTGTGGTAGTGGTTCAACTGGTGCTCTTCTCTTCAAGATATATGGTCTGTGATTTCTACTGCGGGGGGCCGGGGGGGGGGGGGGGGGGGGGCAGGGGCGGATCCAGGGTTTTGGGAAAGGGGGGGTCCAATAAACATATTCACCACTGGGGAGGGTAGGGGAGGGGGCGTGCCCCCTCCCGTGACAGCAAGGGGGTCTGGGGGAGCGCTGATAGCTCCCCCAGTGGGGTCTGGGGCGAAGCCCCAGCCGCTTTTTGCTTTTGCGTTTATTTAGCATGAAATTCATAGTGATATCCAATACAAACATAATGCGATATCCGGATTACTAGAGCCTGCACTTGCATGGATAGCGACGAGAAAACTCTTCATTTTTCATAATGCTATGGTTCCTACTGCTACTTCGTGACGTAAAGCTTTTGTGAATTTGTGCCCGAAGCGTGCACGTGGCCATGCACCAGCTACATGTCGGTCTATAAACGACTCGCGTATGTTTTACTATAGTATTAGTACTTTTAGTTTGTTTAGCTTTATAGCTACGGTAATAACCTAGGAAAAGAATCTGAGATCCATCCCATTCACGTCTTTCGATCGCTTACTATAATTCCTGCTCACACGCACCATTCGATTGATCGCGCGATTAAATTCTAATTAACCACACATGCAAAATTAAATTTCGTTAATAGGGGAGAATTTAGTTAGATCGATCTAGATCCCGCTTGGCTAGAACAATGTGCAAGCCTGCAAAGGATGGTAACATGCAGAACGCTGCATAGATTACAGTATGCATTACGTCATTCTTATGCATTACGTCATTCTTCATATAGGAAAGGGGGGGTCCGGACCCCCTGGACCCCCCCCCCCCCCCTAAATCCGCCCTTGGGGGGGGGGGGGGGGGGGGGGGGACCCACACCCAAAGCAGTGGCGGATCCAGGGGAGGGGGGGGGGGGGGGGGCGGAAGGGGCGTACGGCTCCCCCCCCCCCCCCCCCCCCCCCAACAAGCCGACCCAAAATATGAATTTAAGTATTGTAGGAACAGATTGCCATGCGCGCATGCGCCGCGAAAGCGCGTATCGTTTAATCGGAGGCCGGTGTCACAGGCATACGGGTCCCCCCCCCATTTTGGGTCCGGGGGGACCCATATGCCTAGGCAACTGGGTCCCCCCCGGACCCAGTTGCCTAGGCATGTGGGTCCCCCCGGACCTAGATGCCTAGATGCAAAAAATTAATTATCCCGGACCCAAGTGCCTAGGCAACCTGGTCCCCCCCGGACCGAGCTGCCTGTTAGCAAAATATACTTATATATAAACATTTTACAGAGAAAGCATATGTGCTTCGTGACCATAGGCGTTCGCTCGATGAGGCGCAAGGGGAAGGGGGAGGTGGAGGTGCATGGGCGTATGTCCACCCTACCCCCCCCCCCCCTTTCCCCTCCGGCCCTGCGTACCCCAGCTAATTAATATCCATAGCATTATACCGGTTAACAACCGATTGCATTGAGTACCTGCCTTGTTATTGAACGGCACGACAATCTATATGCATGGGGACTACGAGTGATTCCCCGTCCATTGCATTATATACCTCGTTGAGTGGTTCAGTAACGTCTGATTAACGATGGCTTGCTTGTGACTTCACAACTGTGTACTTATTATAGTGCTGTCGGAAGCACTGATTTTGCTCTGAAACTGCATGTGGCTTTCATGTAGAAATATTTCATGCACTGCACTGAAAGCTTCCGCGGGAGGGCTGGTTGATGTTAATAATCTACGTTGCCTCCTGAGCCTGGATACAAATGAGCGGAAGCCTATATTTTGACAGATGTATGTATTACCCGGCTGAGCACATGCAGACTGATGCAGTGAAGAAAGTTTCCTAGCGTGTCTCAAAATTACATTACGATCGATAGGTCAATCATTAAGCCCTGTATGATACAAAGAAACAGTTGTGTACTACTTGAACATGACCCATTCATTGTTTGTATATGCACAACTTTTTTAATTGCAAGTATATATTATCATAATACACAATAACAACACACTAAATAATAACTACTTATTAAACAGACGGGGGTCTTAGGTATGACTTTGGTTTCTACCCCTCTCAGAATATGGAGGGCATTAAGAAACATAGGAAAACATGTTATTTTTAATTTTTATTCTAAGAGTAACCCCCCTGTACAGTACCCTTGAAGTTTTACAAAACACGGATGTATACATGTACATAGGTATATACACCACCTATGGCACCATATAGCAGTAAAAGTTAAATAAGGAATTAGGTTTGTGTACTAGTAATATATTACATCTTTCTTTCATTTAGGCATTGGCAAGAGCACAAAAAAAATTGCGTAATGAAAGCAACACAAATGGTCCACCCATGCATAAACGAGTTTCTCTAGATCAGGTTAGATTTGCAACAGGCAAAATTTAGGTTTTACACATTTTGGCTACCTTGGAATGTGGTAACTATTATCAATTATATAATGTGCTGCACATTTAACTTGTGTTGATGAAGCTGCATGTAATTGACTGCTTTGATCCTCTTAACATTTATAAAGCCAACACTTTGGTCAGCATCAAGATTATATGTACTGGTGCTCTTTCTAACTTTTGTTGAGATGCTATAGCCGCATAAGAACCAAACCCAAACATCTGTTAAAGCAGACACATTTAAGCAACAGCACACACTATGATCCAACATCATGATGCAAAGCACACCTTTGTATAAAACTGCAATCTTCCCCATTATCTAAAACATACAGGTGTTTAAATGAATAATGCACACAGCTAGAAGCTCACAATATTACATTTTAATAGCACACCTTATTTAGCACAGAGTTTTCATACCTAAACAGTATGCGCAATCATGCTGTGCAAGATTACTTAACTGTATAGATGTAGGTATTGAAAGCACACTCTCACATAACAAAACAAGAGAATCTACCCATATGTTGTTGGTCCACTCTGACCTGCGAATTTGAATGCATTCCCTCTCTTAAAAGAGCAGTCTTTCTATGAAAATCTAGCCAAAATAAACTTGACATGATTGAGTTGATAAGCACAACATCACATAAAAACATGACTAGGTATAGGTGTGTGTGTGTGTGTGTGTGTGTGAGTTATTTTTTATTTTCCTTTTCTACCGTCTGATAATATGTACTGTGTCACACTGAATGTGACAAAATGGTTTATAAGAGTATTAATACATTGCTTCTATACACCCCTTCAAGTTTCAAAAGCATACCTAGAATGCATAATTGACTATCAGTGGCAAAGTTAAATGCAGCCTTGTTCAAATTTAGGAGCTTACAGCATTCAGTTCTAGCAGGCAAGAGATAGAAGGTAGTTGAAAAGCAGGAGTACATTGCACTAGTAATATATCACAAATAGCTCAACTAAGTACATGATGTATTAATGCACAAAAAGCAACAGTCTTTTTTTGGCAAAGCACCATGAGTAAGATCACCTGATTTACAGTAGCCTACACCTCCAAGGCATTCCCCCTTTAGACCTTGTTTCTACTCATGCCATCCTCTGTTTTATTCATTCACGATATATGCAAGAACTTCAAGGGGTATGTACAAGGGGGTTGTGAGGGTTTAAAAATTGTTTGAAATTTATTTTCACATTCAGTGTGACCCAGTACATATTTTCAGAGTGGTAGAAACAAGAGATTAAAAAAAAAGTAAAATAAGTCCCCCCCCCCCCCCCCCCCCCCCCCCCCCCCCCCACCCTACTACGTACAAAGTACGTAAGCCTATAACTAATGTTTCAGACATAGGCTACTCAAATGACTGGGGCAGACTTCTCGTCAAAATAGCTCTTGCTATGCTACGAGTTAGCACCAGACTAGGTCTGCCAAAAAGATCAGCAGTGACCTTACTTTTCGGCAGAGGAACACAGATGGCCATGGCAAGCCGAGTGGCTGTTACAATGAGCAACGGCTGACGGACGATAACTTAACGTTGAGAAAGTAACAACAAATGTGTCTATCGTATCAAAACCGGCCGGTGCCAGTAAATAAAACGCATCAGGAAACTCGGTCCCTCCCCCCCTCCGCCCCCTACCCGGACCAAGATGCCTGGATGTACAAATAATTACCCGGACCCGTATGCCTAGGCAACTGGGTCCGGGGGGGGGACCCAGTTGCCTAGGCATATGGGTCCCCCCGGACCCAAAATAGGGGGGGACCCACATGCCTGTGACACCGGTCCACCAATGCAAGTATTGATTGATCAGTGTACATGCCAGTTGACACGTTTATGTAGGCGCCAGATGGATGTTGTGAAAGGCTATGGGCCGTTGAGATTTAAAGACTGTACTTTCAAATAGCAGATATGATGAGGCAGAGTATGATAGTGTTTGCAAGGATGACTAAAATGATCGAGCTGGCAGGTGGCGTTCTAGAAATACCTAGACGCTGTGGTAGACAACGCAACTATGCACCGGCGGAAACACCAAAAGAATATTATAGATTGGCCGTCTATCTTCCATTTCTTGATTCTCTAATCATGGATATTAGAGTAGACTACTCTAATATCTAGCTCTAATTCAGCAACTGAATATGCGCTTCGGAGACCTTTCATTCCCGGTTTTAAAGACAGGCAGTTCGGGGGCTGCGTCTTATTCCATCCAATATTGAACAGCACCCACCCGGTAGTTCTGATTTAGAATACTACGTGGACGATCTACCTTCTCTAAATTCCCTTGAACAGGAGTTATCTCTTTGGGCATATATGTGGAGAAGCCAAGCTGATAAGCCCAGTACACTGGCAGAAATCATCGCAGACAGAAGAGCATGCCCATTGATGTATCCAAACATCACTAAAATAATTCACCTTCTGCTTTTGACTTCAGTATCAGCTAGTGGTGTTGAGAGAGCATGCAAACTCCTCATTGAAATATATCAAAATGTGTCTCGAAGCACAATGGGAGAAGATAGATTTAATGCATGCACTTATATTGATGTACGAGCACTATAATTTAGACTGAATTGGATATCGAGAGTATTATAGACAAGTATCAGTGCTAAATGACATCCAAGAAAAATGATATTGCTCAACCCACTGGCATAAAGCCAAACATTAGTTATACACATTTCCTCATTTTTTTCAATGACTTTCTGTTTTTCGTTTAAATTTACAAAATAAAAATGCGTGTGCGCATGCGTCCGCTGTTTATGTTTCGATTTGGTACGGAGGAAAAAGTATGAGAAATTCTTATCCTTCTGAAGGTTAGTAATGCGAAACTTGAAAAGCTTCTGGGACTTCGCCCCAGACCCCAACGGGGAAGCTTACAGCTCTCCCCCATACCCCCTAGCTGGAGTTGCCCCCTCCCACACCCACCCCTTTTGAATCCTCTGCTTAACACGCCCCCATAACTGACAATCCTGGATCCGCCACTGCAAAGCTCATATGGGAGGATTAGATAACCCCAGGACAAGGTACAGCACGTCTGTCTATCTCATTGAAAGCGTGGAAATTAGGCACTAGCTCCATCC